>OZ022581.1:3438803-3635687 GCA_963669155.1 Arbacia lixula | reverse complement strand
CATCAACTACTTCAGCTTTGTCACCTGGTTGGCGACAGGCACCTCCATCGCAGGCCAGATCTACCTTCGCTGGAAGAGACCCGAGATGGCCCGACCTGTCAAGGTGAGTTACAGGGGTGGAGAGAGGGAGGGGGAGGGGAGAGGGGAGGGAGTGGGAGAGGAGGGGGAGAGGGGAGGGGAGGGAGAGGGAAGGGAGAGGGAAAGGGGGGGAGAGGGGAGGGAAGGGAAGGGAGAGGGGAGGGAAGGGAAGGGAGAGGGGAGGGAAGGGAAGGGAGAGGGGAGGGAAGGGAAGGGAGAGGGGAGGGAAGGGAAGGGAAGGGAAGGGAGAGGGGAGGGAGAGGAGTGGGAGAGGGGAGGAAGAGAGGAGAGGGGAGGATTGGGATCATACATTTGGGTCATCCGTTTGGGTCACTTGCTTTCAATTTGCGGAAAATAAGTGACCATATATAATAATTATGCATGTCTACATATTGATGTTTTCAATGATGAAATATCAATTATGGGATCACACTATTGAGAAAAAAAAAACATGTCCATGGTTGCATGGGCACTTTTTCCTGCCAGCCACAAAGTGTCCTCAATGTATATTGAATTGCTACCAGTACTTTCAAGATACCTTTCAGCCATTTTAACCAACGTGTACAGCGTGCTACCTGCACATTTTGCCTATATCGGAAGTTTTTGTGCCATTATAATGATGAATTTCTGAAGATGATGACTTACGGAGGGAGAAAGTCTACCATTTTGCAGAATATATACCCGGTCATAAATCAAACAACAAATTTGGAGTGAAAACTTTGACCTCCATCATATTCTTCCTTGCACATTATTCCATCTGCATATTGTCTCATACACAAAACTATGTCTGAGATCTTTTGATGGGATAAGGTTGGGTGAGTGCATAGTGTGTCCCTCTATTAGAAACCTTGAATAACCCCTGGCCCTCGGTTCTAACACACTTTGCGCATAGAGTCACCCATCTGGATCATTGCCAATGTATTTGGCGCGGTGCCAAGCATGCGTTTCCTGCAGTAGCTTCCCACGTTGCTCGTATTAACGCCGATAGATGAAAGCCATGTGCTTTGGTTATTGTGTACGTGTCTGTGTGATTGTTCCCGGCACCACACAGCATTCCTTTCCTGTAGAAACCATCAAGTTCATGTCCCCTAGACTCGATGTATGATAGAGAAAAAGGGAAGGCTGTCTGCACTTGTAAGCAAACAATGACTGCTTAATATGTCATGTAGACACGTTTTAAATATGGAGGCCAATCGTTCTTTCTTGTTGTTCGTCTGCCCACCTAATGACAATTTCCTTTGGCCCGCTGCAAACCCCTTAGCATCCAACGACCACGATCTTGTGGGTAAGCTTGGCTCATTTTCACAAGAAATGTGAGCAAGCAGATAGAGTGTGTTGCGTACAGCAGCTAGGATTCATTTCACCTGATCAGGTTGTCCGTTATTCATTCTATTAACTTAATCCAAGACTTCCTGGATTTGTTTTGTTGACTTAGTCATCCCTTGTACATTTGTGTGTACCAGCAAATATGTATCATTGACCATCGTACATTAAAGGGCATATGCTGTACTGGGAAGGCAAAAAATCTTCAAAAGGTAATTGTTAGCAATCTTCTTGCGAATGGTCTTAAATTCATGTATTGTCCATTTTAGAAGCTTGCTGAAAGTTATTTGCCTTGAAATGATGTACATTTGGAGTAATGAGTGATTAAATCACAAATCCTCAAAATGTTCGGCCCGAACATTTTGAGGATTTAATCAGTAATCATTAATTACTCCAAATGTGAATTATTTGAGGGCAAATAACTTTCAGCAAGCTTCTAAAATGGACAATACATGAATCTAAGACCATTCGCAAGAAGATTGCTAACAATTACCTTTTGAAGGCTTTTTTTCCTTCCCAGTACAGCATATGCCCTTTAATGTACATTGAATCTTGTAGAGGGAGTTTGCGCACATTGGCAACGCTTCTGCTTCTGAATAAACCAGTCAATTGGTTTCCGCTTGGAACTGCCTTTCAAAACATCTTTAACCCTCTTAGTACCAAGCTACTGAAGTGTCATTGAGTTTGTACATGTTTGTGTGCCATAGGTCATTTGCAGTCTGGTATTGCACATCTTAAGCAATGGCGCGTTTCCCCTACGCAACCTCCCACACATCAAAATGAAGCAAATCAACAAAAGATAGAAAAGCAAATAATACACTTAGGTTAAGTTTGAAATCAATGAAGACTATTAACTTTTCATTGAACTTTACCTGAACCCTCTGTACCTTTCTGTGACCTCTGTGAATTATGTGACTTATCCCTGACCCATCTCTGACCTCTCTTTGACCCCTCTTTGACCTCTGTGTGACTTCTGTGTGACCTCTGTATGACATGTGCTTCCCCTCCAGGTGAACATCATCCTGCCCATCATCTTCCTGCTGGCGTGTGTCTTCCTGACAGTGATGGGCATCTACGCCGCCCCCATCGACACCCTCATCGGTGTCGCCATCCTCCTCTCAGGAGTCCCTGTCTACTTCTTTGGGGTCTGGTGGACCAAGAAGCCTACCTGGATCCTCAGTGCTGTCCGTGAGTATTGATCCTAGGACCTACTTGGTGGTTGCCCCTCAGCTACCTGACCACAGGGGCGTCCGTAGTAGTCTTTGTCCTCTCATTAACTTACAGATTGATGATTGATTATATGCATTATGTTGAACACAGAACTGAAGGTGGTAAGATTCGTGGGGGTTGATCAAAGTGGACTAATGACTAAAATGGGCGTATTGAACACCCAGGACCAGTTTTGTGGTCCTGCTTAGCTTAATGACTACAGGTCCATCCTTGCTGATCTTTGTGTGCTGAGGAATTTGCAGCTAAATGCTTTTTGATGCTCATGAGGGGCTCAAAGCTGACGTAAGAATAAACAGGGAATATTGCTGCCTGCCTCCTTGGGCATGCCTTGTTATTGATATTAAAGAAAACAGAGAAATGAGAGAAGGACATGAATGGAGATTAAACACAAATGAAAAGTTGAACATTTGAAATGGCCTTCGTTGTGAACTGCTTTCCTTTATGTAGCAAAAGAAGAGCACAACAACATCAAATAACTGAAGAAATGATGAATTGATAAGATTATTCCTGTCGTATTTTTCTTTTAAATCTTGCAGAGACCTTCACCGTCTGGATGCAGAAGTTACTGTACTGCGTAGCGGAGGAGAAGGAGGATTAATCTACCACGGCCCCTCGTCTGGAGGGGAGGAATTTAAATCAAATCCACGTATCATTCTAACGAAAAAGATGTGTTAAACAAAAAAAATAAACAAATAAAATAAACAAATCAGCCCATGTCCTTAAGGGCATGGACGTGTGAACCAAGATGAAGGAAACTGGAAGGGAAACTGCTCTAGACGCAAGGAGGATATGGCGCTGACCTGTCTGATGTGAAGATGTTCCCTGAAGGAGGATCTTGGAGGATCTGGGCAGGGTTGTAGAAAGCATCCAAGTCTGGAATGATAACCTGTGATGCCCCGTGTGTTGTCATGATTAAGACTGTTGTTGGGGTTATACTATTCACTTTTTTTCTTTATATTCTATATATTTTAACAAAATATTATTTTTGGGGGGAGGGGTGAAAAAGGGTTGAATGGACGAGTTCTCGGTCTGGAGAGCAACTTCGTCTTCTTGTTGTGTGAGTGTACAGAGTCAAACGAGAGCTTGTGTGTAAAGAAGAGCTATTGTAAGACAGCCTCTTTAGCTTGGGCTCTATGTCACTTTGTCAGCCACAGCAGTGCATCACAGGCTGTAAAAGCAGATGTACAGTGCAGTAACATAACAAATTGCGATATTCTAGTTTCCATGGCAAATATGCATGTAACATGATGTAATCTTGCTCTTCAAGAAGGTATTGGTTTCGAAAAAATGTATATTGTTATTATTTTTCTTCTTTGACTTTATTATTTTCTTCCTATTTATGATGGAAAAACACGGCAAACTGAAATATTTTGTTTTCACTACTTAATGTCAACTCCTGGTTCTTTTCTTTGTGTTGCGTTAAAAAAAAAGATGGGTGCCCCGCGCTGTTGTGCTTGTGGCTTGAAAAGTGATAAGGGTTCTGTAGAAGTTTTTACTTACAAGCATACAGGCTCATAAAGAAAATAAAAAGTGAAACCTTCTCTATCATTAGACCTGAATGTGACGTATACTAATCAAACAAGGAATACAGGGTGTAAAGAATATTGATATTTAGAAGAAGATTTAGATACAAAGTATGATTTCTCTGCTTCCATTTTTCACCTTTGACCAGAAATTTATAGAATTAACAGCGTACAAGGTATCTCTATCCATTCCATCGCTCAGTGATCTATCAAGTTTGAAGTTTGATGATGACTTACGGGGAATAAACTGTACTGGGAAGACAAAAAGGCCTTCAAAAGGAGATCATGAGCAATCTCCTTGCCAGTGGTCTTAAATTCATGTCTTGTCCATTTTAGAAACTTGCTGAAACTTATTTGTCTTTATATGATTCACATTTGGAGTAATTAGTGATTAAATCACAAATCCTCAAATTGTTCGGGCCGCACATTCCCATTAATTGCGTCATCGCAATGAGAAAGACTACCAGAATATATAATTTTATAAGCCCCTTCAACCTTCAACTGGTGGGAAGTTGTGGTATTTCCATGTGTACTGTATATGCCATATATTTCACGGGTTTTATTTTTGCGAATTAATGGTGTATTAATGGTGGAAGTGGCACACAAAGAGTTAACATATAAAGTCATCATCTAGTGAAGACTATGTAACAGACGGTAAGTTTTCAGTATTAACTTGTGATTGCGTGCGTCAATTTAAGTTTACGCAGTCAAGTAAAGACGTAGTTGCTACTTAATGTTGTCTTGGCCATGTTGCATATACATGTAGGTATTCAATTATTGTAATTTTCTGCCAATGGTAACTACCATAGCAACAGCCAATAAGCTCTCATTATTACACCTGTTTTGCTATGGTAGTTAACCATCGATGATGCGTTACAATAATTGAAAACCTATTTGCAACATGGCCCTGCTACTCCAGTAGATTTGTTGTTAAAGAATGCTGAAATATATGACGGTACTCCCAAGAGTAAACTGAACTTTTCCTGCACTTCAAAGGAGTCCAAGACTCAAAATAGAGTTTCTAAGATCTAGACATTATCTATAATATAAAGTAACCTTTAAGAATACCAGTATTTGGATGTGCTAAATATAAGAGAAAGCAGGAAGTAGCTGTATTTTTGAGTGAGACGTGGCCAACCACATGTTATAATGTTTAAGTATGTACATTATATTCTAATTGGAGTAAGAGTTAGCTTGTGCAATACTTTTGATAATGCATGTGTGTCATTTGAGTGATAAACGAGGCCAGGGGAGATAATAATGTGAAACCTACTTGAATGTCCACCTTTCTACAATATTTTCTGCTTTGAAATGTGCATTTCATTAACCTGTACATACGTAAATGCCATCACTTATGACGACTGTATTTCATGTCTCCTATGAATGTTCATTACAGATTTCACCATACATCAAATATTAGCCCTGTTCTTTGCGAATGGATTTTCAAATGGCAAATTTGATTGGATTATAGTGCTTGAGCATCACATCTTGATTTGTGAGTACAGTGAACAAATTGAGGTCTTTTAAAAGATGCTGAAGTGAGGAAAATGGGAATTTTCTGTACTGGTACTTATTTTCTCCATGTTCTCAATCTAAAGAGAGATGGGCGAGGTGCAACTTTGTTTGTGGAAGTGTATTTTATCAAACAGTTAAATGTATCAGCCTGGCACCTTGAACGTCCAGCCAGGATGTGCATCAGATTTAGCAGTAGTAGTAATAATAATAGGATTGCTCACCTTTTCTGTATAGATGATTATTTATACAAATAGTCACACAGTGTGCATTTATTTCATTCCTGTGGTTGTCTCATCACTTATTGGCTTGTATTTAATTCACTATTCACAGTTCATTTTATTTGTAATCATCATTAGTCTACACTGCCTTATAAACTTCTCTGTATATTCCCCATGGTGCTGGCCCGACAAACTGTTCTTTACATTTATTGTACTTTTTTCCAACATGGTATCCTTTCTGCACATTATATGTGTATTTACCCCTCGTAGTGTTTACTGAACCTGTGGTGTTTGTGGTAGCTATTTATTTTACTCATATTATTTATTGAACTGTCCTTTTACTAGTAAATGAGCGATGTTCATAACGGAGGTTGGACCTTTGTTGTCCGACAGAGGGAGACAGATAGTTATCTGTTCACACCTGCAATGTGCTATTGCTTTACAGTGGACTGGTCACTGAATTGTATGGCCTACAGCCATGTTTGTTTATTGGCTTTCCGTTCTTGGTAATAATCTCTAATGGAGTGTATAAATGATTTCTGAGCATGTAAATGATGTACAGAGTATACTCAAGTATACAGTAGTTAGAAATCTAGAAGGGAAAATTTGTTTCAAGAAACTATGAATGAGAGTGTATTTTTTTCCTTTCTGTTTTTGTTTCACCGCTTCTATGGTGTGAAATTTTCATTTTGATTTTTTTTTTTACATTGTAACTCGTGTTTGTCTGAAGCATGTATTTATGGCTACAGAGTTCTGGAAAATGGATAGTCGCAATTGTAGTGCTAGTAGCTTTTAGTAGATTTGTCTAATAGAAAACAGAATGGCCAGTAGTTGTAGAATAGTGGATGTGCATATGGTGAATGCTTGTATCCGGCTCTTTACAATATTTCCTTCATTAAAATGATTTCTTTTTAATTTGCAAAAACTTTTTCAAAAATATGTGAGTGGAGAAAGTGTCTTCTTGTGATTTATATTAAGGAACATCATATTTGAAAGTACATCAGTAATTCATGGAAAGTTGGGAAATATTTATTTTTGAATAGATTTGAGGATCTCAGGCATACCTCACGAAGCAAAGTGAGTTGTGGTTGATGTATGTGTTCCTTACCATGTGGAAATACTTAGTCAGTGCTTGTAGTATGTAGAGCTGGAGGCTAGTTGGAAGTGCTGTAGAGTTTTGTTCTTTGCTGTTTGGTATCAGGGTCTCTGAGCATCAAACTTTATTTTCATGTTGCAGTTATGAGTGCAGCACAACTTTGGCTTGCCGTTCCTTAGTGTTGAATGCTGAAGAAGGGAGAGAATAAATCATCTAGTCGTATATTAGTATTATAAATTTGTTTATACTTGCCACTTTTTCTCTCAATGTTAACAAAGAATGATTCTTCGTACAATCATAATAGTGACAGGATGAATAATTGAACAATGAACTAATATTTTGAGAAGTCAAACAAAGTCTATTTTCTGTAAATACAACCGAAGGAAACTTGAATCTTTTCAGAGCAGTTTGTATGCAATAAGCCATGTTTGTAATTTATTCACAACTTCCCCCCTAACCGCCTGGTGACGTGTTACTATGCTCACCTGTTGTTGCTCCTCGGACAAACCTCGGACAGGCTTGGGGTTACCATTCGTAACGTATTGTTTGAACAGCGTGGAAAAAATTGCATTCATAAAGAAAATTATCTTGCACCTGTCTAAAAGAATTAAAGACCATCACATCTGTCCACGAAGACCGTGTTTCATGTATCGCTTGGGCAAGTCTAAATGTAGAATTAGAGTTTTAACAGGTTTGCCTGTATTGGTAAAATAACATGTATGCCATTTGCCAGAGGAGAGAGTGCAGTGATAAAACGACACTCTCAGAAACTTGGAGGAACATGGAATTCTGTGACAAGGTGTGATAATACAGTAATAATGTTAGCCTATTTTCTAGGTGGTTTCTGTGTGCATTCTGTTTTTACATGCTCTACCAATGCGGTAGATTATAGTCAGTATGTTGATAAGCGATATGTTCTGTGTTAAATTGAGAGTATATGATGTACCTTTTGGCTTGCTGAATACGTTGTAATCGGAATATATGATAAGGAATTTACTGATAGCACATGTGTTGGGGTCATGCACTTTTGGGACTTGTAGAATACATCTTGAAAAGAACAAGGCACTTGATGTAATTTATTTGTGTATTTTTCTTTGTACATCTTTCTTCTTTGCTTGCTTGTAAATGTTGCATGAAGCTTGATTTGTTGTGATCAAAGGAGTAGAGAGGGGCAGAGACGGAGAGACAGAGAGAGAGACAGAGAGAGAGAGAGAGAGAGAGGGGGGGGGGGGACAGAGACATTGTGAATGAAGAAATACGATATACAGGGTCGTGAATCGGTTACAGGCAACATGATATTATATTATAACAATATAACATGTGATGTTTTCACTTGTTCTAAAATCGAGTTGATATTTGTTGTCACAAAATAGCGATGTTACGTAAGTGCGTGAGTGAGTGTATGTGTGCGTATCTGTACGTGTAAATGTATGTATCTGTATGTGTGAATGTATGTGTTTGTATACTCCAGCAATAATGTCATCCCATACTGAATGTTGCTTTCTCATTCACTCCTTCCCTTTTTGAAGATGAAAGTGGTATGATGCATGTTATCCATACATTTAATCTATAAGGGGAAATTTGCGAGTTTCTACATATACACTGTACACTATAAATACTGTGGTCCTGAGGCTGCCAATAATGGCAAAGAAATGCAGTGCCTCTCTGCAATTTTTCCAACAAGGCAGAAAGCGGGAAATCATATATTTTTGTGATTAAGGGAAATATGGTAATTGTTTACTTCACAATCGGTATGATATTCTGCTGTGGCAACATGTATAGCGCTGATTCCAATGTGCTTAGGAACGTTTGGATTGAACATTATACAGGCATACATTGATGATGCAACGATGCTAGAATGCTTCAGTGGAAAGGCATTGCGAGGGGTTTTTTTTACGTAGAAGAGGGATTCTCTAAAAAGTCGATGTGGATGGATCTTTCATGAAGGCCCGTGTAACGCAGAGTTAACTAATTTCTGTTTCAGAGCCCTTCGTGGTGTGAAGTACGGTAGTTCGTGCATAAATAATCGTTAAGTAAGGCACTGCAATGTATATATCTATAAATGAGTACGAAGTCCTTTCTTGTATTTCTTTTGTCAAACGGGACTGATGACAAATACTGAATATAGTGTGCTTGTATCAGCAGTAGAAACCTGGAAAGCGCCGAAACACATGACAAAACCCTGTGCATTTGATGTGTATGGTGGCGCTGTTGGCTTGTCTTCCTTCGTATTGAAAAAAAAGCGCGGTGCAACATTCATAAATGAAAAAAAAAACGACGTTGCCATTTTGATGATGATATATTTGTCGGATCAATGATGTATGAGGCTACAATCCTTGGTCTGATTTCGACATGTGTACACATTTGTGTACATTGTATGTTATTGAGGAAACTGCAATGAATAATAATATCATAATGTACAATGTGATAGGCCTACATTACGAGATGGCTCCCCTTCGGTTTGTGATCGTGTTGTGACCCTGGTGATATTGTGCAGGACGATGTAATGTCTAGAATCCTTCAGACCATTCTGGGGAAGGGTGGAGGCGAAGACACGCCCCTTGCTCTCCCTAGGACCAATATATTTAAATCATTGAAAATGAGTACGCCTTGTTTCACGCCAATGGCTACTCGCACAAATATTGTCTAACCCTGTGTGATGCATGACGGGATTGATTTATAAACGTCATCGCCGTGAAGTTGTTTGATGTGTTTGTATCATCTATATGATCTGTAATAATTGCTTCCCCTTGTGGTGTTATAAGAATGTTTCCCTCGTGATATAATTATTCGATCAGGAGTATGGCACCTCGGTTACCATGGTGATTAAGTGCTCTAAACACCACCGCGTATCTAAGAGAGATACGAGTTCCTGACAGGTGCTCAGTCAAGAATTCGTAAATTTAAGTACCAGATAGTATGTCAGGCATACTTCTACATTGATTAGATCAAAGACTGCTCGCTGTGTCCTAACAGCTACTTGAAGGCGCTTAAAATGGACATGATGATTATGTTTACCTTGTCAGCAACTTGTCATCATTGGTGATACATCATATGCTCCGGCAAGTTTTGACTCGGCTGTGTCTCCTTCTCTCATGCCGGTCGAGGCTTGGGGTTGTGGTTTGGGTTTAGGTGGAGTTATACGGGTGTGGTGCTGAATCCATGGTCGAAGTTAGAAATTGGACTAGCGTGGTCGCAAAGCGATTGTCGCCGTAGCATGCGTCAACCATGCGTCATATAAACGTCACCGACTGTTTCATTATTGGTGTGATATTACGATACCGTCCTGGTAGAGTTGTACAGTGAATACCCATAATGTATCTATTCATCTTGCCAGGATCGACCTCATTCACAATTTAATGTAACTACTGTGGAAACGGCCAATGAACTCTGAGCGTTTAATGTGTTGTCATGGTAGTAAAAATAATTATAATAATATAGTTATGCAACGTGGCCATGCACAATGAAAATTCTAATTTTAGAATCTTTTACCTCAAAATGATTTGTTCATGCACTTGGCTTGGTACCTCATAAGATGAATCGAGATTTGTCCTGTTTTCTTTAGAGCTCATGTAGAGTAAGCTGTACGTTTAAAGGGTTACTAAATTAGAAAAATAAGTTCCCACTAATCTATGTAAAATTATCCACTAAAAACTAATTTGAACCTTCATTTGCTGCAATAAAGTCTCATTTTGACGAAAATTTGAAAAAAAAATATCGCACGCCTCCAGTGACGTCAAATGATTCAAATACCATAAAAGCTCCGCTGTTAAAAGTCAACAATGGACCATTTTCTTCATGTATTCACAACATTCCCCCTAACTGCGTTATTGCATTCACCTGTATCTTGTCATTCATATTCAATGGATGGAAAGCACGTTGAATCTATTAGTTGTTGCTACTCGGACAAACCTCGGACAAGCTTTGGGGTTCCCATTGGTAGCGTATTGTTTGAACGGCGTGAATGAGATATTTTATTCACCTCGTTGGCATTTATGGCATTTTGAATTTTCTGACGTCACTAGGGGTGTGCGTTTTTTCAAATTTTCGTCAACAAAATGATACTTTATTGCGGCAAACGAATGTGAAATTCGTTTTTCGAGGATAATTTTACATAGAACAGTGGAACTTATTTTTTCTAATTTAGTAACCCTTTAATACCTGGTTACCGTGCCCCACTGCCTAGTGCACGTTTTACCTGTCATGCCCGCTATCCGTGTGATCATACATAGTGAATGAACGTGTGTCATGATGTGATAATGTTAAGTCAAGTCTTATTCCATTGTGTTTTCTTTTCCCGCGGGTGGAGAATAAATGTATTTCTTTTCTTTTTAAAAAAAAATCAAGTTAACGTTTGGCGAGTTGTTTTCTTGTAAATGTGAAGAGTCAAGAAGAAGAGGAGAGGAGAAGACATGTCAGTTCATCAGCAAAAATAAATTGAAGCATATTTGAGAACATGTTTGTTCTACTAGAACATTCAAGTGGGCATTACGCAATGACGTATGTTGCACCACAAATTGTCGCCCCTGTACAAATTGACGCCGGTGTGACGGCATATCTCGTACCAGCGTTATATCTGGTTCTCGGAACAATATATGCCAGCAGCTATCGTTCTCGTTATCACATATCGTTCCAGGAGGAACCAAATATGCCGTGTATAGCTAAAAGCATTGCGTTGGCAGACCTACGTGAAAATGGCATCTTAAGGACACATGTTTAAAGGTATCCCGTCCCTTTTGCGGACCTAATTCTGAAAGTTCCCCGACTTTGTCATCATTTTGGAGAGAGTGACTAAATAACCCTTCCCTGGAAGCGACAAAGCGTGATATTTGGTTTTGAGGAAATAATCTTCGGTAATTGATCGTACCCCGAAAAAAGTAAAATCTAATTGAAAACTAGTTAGATTTTCATTTATCCTACGGGAGTTATGGAACCTCTGACCTTAGAATTTCACACTTAGTATCCCAAAGATACGTGCTAAATTTCTGTGCAAACTTTGATGAAGTTTGCAGATAAAAAGGGATGGGCCATCCAGGGGCGTAGACAACGGGGGGGGGGGGGGGGGGGGGATGAGGGGGATGCATCCCCCCCACTTCACAAGGTGGGGGGGGGGATGGCATGTACAATCATCCCCCCCAGGTTTGGGGGTATGATATTGCTTACTTAATAGCCATAATGATGATAATAATGGTAAAAATGTTAATGATAACAATGATATTAATAATGATAATTATCATGATGATGATATTAATCCTCATCATTATTGTTATCGTGTTTATTAGTATTCGCATTCACACGGTGAAAGCCAATGGAGACGTTAAAAAAGAAAAAAATCTTACAAGTATTTTGTGGTTATCTTGTGGTTTGTCTTCACTTAGCAAAATAGCATAACTTTTTATCAAAGAGGTTTTTGGCAAAATAATTTAGCAGGATTGTTTCTCACCTTATTGACTAACTTCTGTGTGAAAATAACATTAATCCAAATATCCAATAAGTCATGCGTGAGTGGGCAAATTCAAGAGGCAAAAATGTAACTTTTCAAAAGTCATTTTTTGACAAAGATGTAATATGACCTGTTATGTAAACATTGGAAGTCTTTTCCGTGTCATGGTTGAGTGAATACACTTTAAAAATCGCAGAAAATAAAATGTACTGTTAATAAGGTATAAGCAATTACCCTTGTGACTTTTGAAAAATCTACATTTTTTGCCTTTAAAATTTGCCCACTCATGCATGAATAATCGGATTAATGTCATTTTTCACAAAGAGGTTAGTCAATAACTTAAAACCGCTTTGATACAAAGTTATGCTATTTTACTTCGGGGGGGGGGGGGGGGGTCCTTTTTTTGTTGTGTTTAGAAAACAAAGACATGTGGTGAGTCCGCTAAGCAGGAGGCCTTGTCTTCCTTAAGTTTTTAAGGGGAAAATATATGTAAGTGTGTTCATTACATAATTCACAGCGTGAATTGATTTTCGGATTCAAGGATGGCTTATAATAAGAGCTTGAAAACATCAAAGATCACTTCTTTCTCAAGCATAATGAGAAAGAAGAACATGATGGTGAACAGCCGTCTACATCAAAATCGGATAATGTCAGAGAAAGGCGTGCTCTTACGGAAGTTCAACCAGAAGAAAGTGGGGTGATGGAGCATCTGAGGCGAAAGATGATGATGAAACTGATGCCGGTTTTAACGACTGGGTTAGCCCCAATCACCCACAACTTCTTCCATTCCCGTACTAGAAACTAAACTAAACAGAAAATTTTGTTTCAAGCCAAATGGTACCCAAACTAATTACCCCTGGAACCATTACGAACCCTCCCTGCAAAATATGTGTCAGTCCATTCCGTACTCGTATGCCGCGGTGTGAAGATCTCGTCGAAACTATGACTGTCCATTTAAGGCGTAGTACAATGTATGTGTGTGTGTGTGTGCGTGCACGCTTGTGTGTGTTATTTTACCTCATTAAGTATGCATCAGATTGCACGATTTCAAGTTCAAAATTGCAAAAGCTCCCTACCGTGGGAGGGGGGAAACCCCCCTCCCACACCCTCCCCCCGGCTCGGTCGCTTCGCTCCCTCGCTCGGGCGCTTTCGCGCCCTCTCGAGCGTTGGCAGCCCAGTCATCCCCCCAGGTCTACGAACCTGTCTATGCCACTGGGGCCATCTTTAAGTGGCTCTATATCTAATTTTGTTGAGTTCATAATCATTAACCTATGTACCAAATTATACCAAACATATAACCTGTAACCTATTTAGCGCTTGTACGTAAAAATAGATCCTCCTTGTCTCCTCATCAGATGAGTACATTTTGCATTCGAGAAAACATTCCTTTTTTTCTTTAAATGTTGAACAGCAAGGAGCATTTCAGATGTGGCGGGGGAGGGGATGTGCTGTAGGTAGTTAATGTCAGATGGATTCCCCATTTGTACCAAATCTTTCCCATTGTCAGAGAAAAATGGGGGGGGGGGGCTCCCCCCCACCCTCCGCCCCTTGCCGCTTGTTTACCACCATGTGAAGAACTTAAGGTCCCTAATACCTAATGATGATTCCAGTTATTAATTCTTGAAAAAAAGTATTAAAAATATAAAAGAAAATTCCCCCCCTGGGGCGGTTTGGGGGCTATCCCCCTTCCGTGGCCAGCCCCTTGCCGCTTGTGCACCATAAGTTTAACAACTAACGATCCCTATTACCTAAGGACGATTCATATCAAGTTTGGTTAAAATCCAGTTATTCATTCTTGAGAAAATGTCCCAAAATAAGAGAAAAATGCCCCAGGGGGCGTTTGGGTTATCTTCCGGCCCCATTGCACTTATGACCACGCATTTTTAAAGGTAAGGTCCCTATTACTAAAGGAGGATTCCTATCAATTTTTTTTTTGAAAATATTTTGAGATGCCTCTATATCTAATATTGTCTTAAATGTGATTTTAAACATGTGTACCAAAGTTGGTGCTTGTAGACAAAAGTGCACAATTCATCTCATATTTGTCGCTTAACCACCCCACTAGTACGTCCACACCTGTATAAACATGAAAGGCCGCGTGCATGCTCTATTAATATTCAAAGTAGCCTTTGATCACGGCTTTGAGGCTTAATGATTTCCTCCGTCAGCGCAATACCCCACTAGCGCCTGGAACGAGTCTAACCGCGCTAACCCCAGTGACAGGCGAGGGGTGAACGGAAGATCTTTCGGAGCGCCAGGAGTGTAGGCATATTTCGGCGCACGGGATAGTTCCGTGGATACAACTGCTGATACAACTGAGGGACAACCCACACCCACAGCGCCTTGTAAAAACGCTATATCGACTCTGGTACAGCACTTCTATGTTCAATTGATACTAAAAGGCTGTCAGTGATTCGAAGATGTGGAGGTGGTAAGAAAAGTAATAGCGCATTAAAAATTGTTGCTTACTTCAATTATATATTAATGTGTGGAAACTTGCTCGCTAGCGGTGTGCGATTCCTGTGCTTATCTATGGGAAAGTGTCTCGTTCTCTCAAGCCATAAATAAGTTAGCGATTATTTCCGATCGCCCAAAAGTTTACGCGAAAACGATACTTGGTCAGTTGGAACGATATCTGCAATGAGAACGACATATGCCATACCACTGGAACATAATATACCGGTATATCGTGTTCCAGAACGATATTTGGTTCTGAGAACCAAATATAATAGGAACGGAGTGCCATCACACCGGCAACGATTTTTCCTTTCAGCCAAGTCCAGCGCACCAGCTGGAACGCTACCGTTTATAAACATAACAATTCGTGCACCTGCACAGACTGGGCGTGTTTTGCTATCACGGGAGATTTTGAACAGTGCGTTGCGCCTACCGTTCGTATTGCACATACATGTACACGCAAAAAGGAGACTCAGCGCTCCACTTTTTTGCTGCAACATCCTTTTTTATCGTTTTGAATTTATGACGTGCTGCTATTAACTGCAAGCCGTCAGTTTTAATGGTACACGTCTTCATTCGGCTGCAGTTTTTGCAGAGGGAGGTGTTTTTTTGAGCGGATTTGTTTCAGTTCGATATGAGGCGCCATCAATCCAATCATGTTTGACTCCGTCGGAAACACTTTCTTCCCGTTTTTCGTGTCAGAAGCCGTTTTGGTCTTGATTGTGTACGATTTGTACAGCAATTCTACGGCCACTCTCTCTATGGGCATATGGTAAGCATGCTTATAAAAACTTGTAAGAATTTGCCTTATTTTATGTAGTAATATGATACCTTTATTTTAAATTACTGACAAGATTATAATTATATCATACTTACTGCGACCAGCCCGTTCACGAAGTGAGCTGCGCGGGAGCAGTCCCGGGGCTAATATCATACGTGCGTATCACTGTGGGTGGCAGTTATTGGGATGTGTGTGTGGCTCGGCGTATGTGTGAGTGCGTTGGGGGGGGGGGGGTCGATCTGGAAGAGTATAGGATTGAATGTGAGAAAGAGGAGAAATTATGATTAGGGTGGGTTAGGATAAAGGGGGAGACAGCAAAGAAAGAAATAAATCCACAAGTGAGAGCGAGAGCGCGCGAAAGGGGTGTGTGTAGGTGGGGAGGGGGGGGGGGGGAGATCATAGACATGTATGAGTGAGTGTGTGTCCGTGCGTTTGGAGAATGTTTGTGTTTAGAGAGATGGGGAAATACAATGAACCAACGAGAGTTAGAATGAGAGGGCCCAGAAGAAAACGGAGAGGTGAAATCGTGGATATGAGAAATCAGGAAGAGGGTAATGGGGGAGGGGGGATGAAGAAAGGGTGAAAGAGAGTTATGTAATTCTGCGAATGTGGAAGAATAGAGGAAGAGAGAAAGTGGTGATGGAGTCCGTTAATTGTTCAGACAAAAACCTGAATTCAGACAAAGAGAAAATATGTTGAAGGCTTGTTTGTGTGCATTGATAAGTAATTTCAAGAGCTCTTAATTCATGAATCTTTCTCTCTCTTTTTTTTTTGCCATTCTCCTTTTCTTTATCTGTCTCCCATTCTATTTCCCTTTCGCTCTTGTCCCCTATCTATCTCACTCCCTCTTATACACCTGTGTATATCTGTTTATATTCCACATACATGTACTAAGAATGTTGCTATATATTGGTCAAGAGTTGTTCACGCGATGAAGCGTAGTTTTTCCCATCTGATCACCTGAGAAGAAAAGTTCGTTACACTCTAGGTGATAGTACTTTTTGGTTTCGCTGATCTCTTCACTCCTCACATTCCTAACGCGTGATAATATTTTGAGTACGCGCAAAATAAAAGTGCGTAGCTCGGACTATCAATTGTAGCTCGGCGCAGACGACGCCGCGGTGCGCGGTAATTACAAATTTGTGGTTATAGCGCGCTGCGCCGGGCGCACGTACAAGCAGTGCAAGCCTTCCATTTTCCCCACACAGTATTCCACCAAAGCAAGTGCGCAATTCTCTACCACCTCGTACCAAAATTGACCTAGAATTTCACTTTCATGTATTTTACATCAATTATGAAATGTATTCTCGGATTATCTATGTTCTCACCGATACCGCACAGGTAAGCGAATTTCGATTACTTCTTGCTTTCCCGACAAAATTCTGACGAATTAGCGTCATTATGGCATAGTGTTCGTTGGAATTTGTAGAGTCTATATCGCAACGTGCACAAAGTCAAATTGCTTCCGGGTTTCGGAGCGTCGCGTGAATATGAAACCAAAAAGTACAATCATGTAGCCGCATCGACCCGAACGCTTTCGTACGTTAAATTGTCATTTATTGTATAGATTGTTGGTATCAGATGTGGAATATAAAGCAAATAATCAACTTTTGGTTTCAGGCAATGAGACGAACTATCACTTCCTTGGCGATTTGCATGTATACGCCATCTTTCCTCAGCTTACGCTTCGGGAAGATAGCTACATCCAGATGGCCTTGGAAGTGATAGTTCGTCCCATCACCTTCACCGATGCTGATTATGTGCTTACAATCTCTCGCTCCCCATCTACCCCCCCCCCCCCCCATTCTCTCTCTCTCTCTCTCTCTCTCCCTCTCTGTGTCCTTTTATGATCCCATTAATATTCTCGTCCGGACATGCCGGATGTGCTCGTCTTTGACAGGCTCACTAATGCGATTACTGGTAGTTTTTTCATTGACACGAATGAAAATCGGAAGCAGTATATTCGTTCAGGTTCAGATCACTATTCGGCCGCCTCAAAAATGAAATCGACGGACCGACGGATATCGTGGAAATGCACTTGAGGACGGGGAGTGGCACAAACTTGCTGTCAAACAGCCTTTGAAATTAAGCAAGTACCGCTTTGAAATAAATGGATTCATATTAATTTTACTTTTCATTAGATATTGCCATGACCCCCATCCTCCCCACCCCACCCTCCCGAAGTGCCACCAACCCCCTCAAGCACCTGTGTCACACCAAAAGTCATGTCCGGTCCGGTCAAAGACCACATACATGTAACTACCTGCTCTTCGTTTTAATTTCATATAAAAGGAAGACAAGTCTACACAGTCACTCTTTCCATTATCTCACTGGGAAATGACAGTCTATTTGTCAGGGATAATGAAACACATGCGGATGTCCACTCATCCAATAATGAAATGATAAATGTGATGCTCTTGAAACGATATCTAGCAGGCACAGCAAAAAAAAATATATAAAGAAATATTTACCGGAAATGTGTTTGCTGATATAACTAAGGAGTGGTGCGGCCGGCAGTGTCAAATATAATTATTCTATACCACCTCGAGCTCCGTTCAAATCCAATCGCAAGTGTATTCATATCACTCATATATGTATTCATATCTACCGCAGGGCCCACGTGCTCGTCTGTCGTCCTCGTCGTCCGACGTCTTCATTGTGGTGGGGACCTGGACAGCTTCTCCCTTACGTCAAAATGTTTTTGGAATTTTGTAAAAGATTCAACACCACCGTCATCTCCGACAACCTCGAGCTGAAAAAAGACGATAACCAGCTCCAGGACGAAGCCTCTTCGAACTCGTGTAACAATAGATTGTGCAACTTGATTAATAATATATATTGACTAACGCCTTTAATGATACTAGTTCTTTAGGAATTCTTTTTCTTTTTCCTTTTCTTTATATTTCTTTATATCTTAAGCCTGTCACCGAACCAGAAGTAATTCAAATAATCAAAAGTTTTCGTAACGGTAAAAGTCTCGGATATGACAACATATCTGTTGATATTGCAAAACCTTGTACATACTTTATTCACAGACCTTTGGCACATATATGCAATCTGTAAAATACAAACGGGTGTATTCCCCTCCAAAATGAAAATCGCAAAAGGTGTACCCATATTCCAGAAAGACCTCACTTCAGATTGTAGCAAATATAGACCCGCTTCTATCCTTCCATTATTTTTCAAGGTACTCGAGACAGTTGTTTACAATCGTATCTACAATTTCATGGTGTGTAATATCTGCTTTGTTCCAACCAATACGGGTTTAGAACGAATTGCTGTACCGAATTTGCTTTAATCAATCTTTATGATAAAATCCTGAATTGTGTCTAAATAAGCATGCAATAGATATTTGTATGGATTTATCAATTTAGCATTTGATACCCTGTCACAGCTGTGACGCGTTAACATCACGGAAAAAAAAAATCGCTGCCCGGCCTGACCGGTGTGACGTCATATCTCGTACCAGCGTTATATCTGGTTCTCGGAACAATATATGCCAGCAGCTATCGTTCTCGTTATCACATATCGTTCCAGGAGGAACCAAATATGCCGTGATTTACACGGCATATTTGGTTCATTGTTATATGTGGTTCCTTTCCGTATTATTAGCCTAGTTCCCTAGACCATGTTTGCAAATTGCTCTCATCGCTCTGTAGACGCGATGGTTTTGACGGGTGTAGGGGTCCACGCAACTAATAATTTGGGAAAATACAAATATATACAAAAATTAAGGTCATCTGGCATGCTTTATTGACTTATTGTATGCAGCTATACGCAAATTAGTCTAGTTAGTTGCCTAGATCCCCTGTTGCACATCGATTTATGGTCTTTGATTTGTTTGGGCCCTGCAAAAGTTGTACCCATATTCAAGAAAGACCTCATTTCAGATTGCAGCAAATATAGACCCATTTCTATCCTTCCATTATTTCCCAAGGTACTCGAGAGAGTTGTTTACAATCGTATCTACAATTTCATGATGTGTAATGTCTCCTTTGTTCCAACCAATACGGGCTTAGAACGAATTACTCTACCGAATTTGCTTTAATCAATCTTTATGATAAAATCCTGAATTGTGTATGAATAAGCATGCAATAGCTATTTGATGCCCTGTCGCATACACTTGTAGGCCTATTAGCAAAATTGCGTTATTACGGGATTCGGGGCATACCACTTCTCTGGTTTCAAGGCTATCTAGCTGACAGAAAATAATACACTGTGTATAACTCACATACTTCTGATTTCATGTTTCTTACACCTGGTGTACCGCAAGGTTCACTACTTGGTCCTTTATTGTTTGTAATATATATCAATGATATAATAAATTCCCCACATCCTTGTGACTACGTTCTTTTTGCAGTCGACACTGCTTTAGTTGCCTCTGAGGAAAGCATTTACATTTTGATCAATAAAGTGAATGTTCATTTAATGCATGTTCACAATTAGATTATCTCTAAACATTGTAAAAACTCCATTTGTTGTTTTCAGACATAGGCAAGACCTAAATACTTGTTATAATGATGATCCCTTATACATCAGCAACATTAGAATTAAGCAATGTTCTGTGGTTATATATCTTGGAGTGCTTGTAGATATGTATTTATGTTGGGATTTACATATAAATTTTGTTTGCGGAAAAATATCACGTAACATTGGTATCATTAATAATTTGAAACTCACTATTCCACGTAAATTCTTGTTAATGATGTACAATGCATTCATAGTGCCTCACATCGCTAATTGCAATGCGTTATGGGGTTCGTTGCATCCTTCTAAATTAGTCAGACTTCATCGTTTATACAGAACAGAATCCTCCGTATTATGTGCCAGTTATCATTACCTTGAATCTTCGTTACCCCTGTTACCCCTGTGCTTAATGTTTTTGATATAAATACGATGCAAATTGCCTGTTCGATGCGTAGATACTTTTCAAACCTAATATATATGCACATGTTTTCATTGAATGTTGAAATTCATCAAATTCAATACCCAGGACGATAAACCAGTAGAAACCAGTAAGGAAAAACCATTAGAATTTCTACTGGTTTCTACTGGAAATTTTCTACTGATTTGAATATGGAAAGTGAAATGATTTCCAGTAGAAACCATTACAAAAATACTAGTAGAAACCAATAGGAATCTCTACTGGATCCAATAGAAGACCAACAGAAGACCAGTAGAATACCAGTAGAGACCAGCAGGAATCTCTACTGGATCCAATAGAAGACCAGTAGAATACCAGTAGGAATCTCTACTGGACCCAATAGAGATTCCTACTGTTTCTACTGGAAATTTTCTACTGGTTTGAATATGGAAAGTGAAATGATTTCCAGTAGAAACCATTAGGAAAACAATAGTAGAATACCAGTAGGAATCTCTACTGGATCCAATAGAAGACCAACAGAAGACCAGTAGAATACCAGTAGAAACCAATAGAATCAAAATGTTAATCCGACGTTAAAATATTGATCTAACAATGATCTAAATTTATGTTAAGATAATCCGAACCGTGGCATAGTCCTAAATGGTCTTACTTAATCCTAACCTTACCTATACTTTATCCTATCCTATCCTATTCCTATTCCTATTCTATTTCCTACTCGGACCTTTACACACTTCATATAAATAGTGGTACGGTTATAAGGTTCATAAGATATTGGTTAGTAAAACTTTTTACATAAGAAGACATTTTTTCGTTGCTGTTATCAGTATTGTCTTCAGTAATGTTTAAACTTCAAATCATGTATTTGTATATACACTCCTTTTATATAGTTATGTGGAAGTCATCTTTTTAAAAGTACAAAATTGTGACACGTGAATGCTCATGAATATTCATGAGGTCTCACTGGTTTCTACTGGTCTCTTATGGTTTCTACTGGTTTGACTTTGTATTTTTCACACTCCTTTTCGAACCATTAGGTCTCATTGGTTTCTATTGGTTTCTACTAGTCTCTTATACCAGTAGAATTCACTGGTCTCTAATGGTTTCTACTGGTTTGACTTTGTATTTTTCACACTCCTATTCAAACCATTAGATCTCACTGGTTTCTACTGGTCTCTAATACCAGTAGATTTCACTGGTCTCTAATGTTTTCTACTAGTTTCTACTAGCTTGATTTTGCAGTTCCTCTTCAGACCAGTAGACTCTACTGGTTTATGAAACAAAAAAGTGGAAACCAGTAGATGCTCTTTACTGTTTTTTACTGGTTTCTATGGGAATTTCGACCTAATACCATTAGAATCCACTGGTCCCTAATGGTTTCTACTGGTTTGACTTTTTTTTTTTGAACAAAGTCAAACCAGTAGAAACCATTAGAGACCAGTGGATTCTAATGGTATTGAAGACCAGTAGAAACCAATAGAAACCAGTGAGATCTAGTGGTTTGAGAAGGAGTGTGAAAAAAGCAAGTCTCCCAAGCAAGCTTGAAAGCTAACAGAGTTTTAGGTATCGTAAGAAGGACGTTTGTGAATCTTGATGCTGCTACGATGTTGTTTTTGTTTAAGGGTCTTGTCAGACCCATTTTAGAGTATGGTCAGGCAGCATGGTCACCCTATAGAATAGGAGAGCAGAGGAAGTTGGAGAGTGTACAGAGGCGTGCAACTAAAATTATTCCGGGGTTTAGTCACTTTACTTATCGTGAGCGCCTCATGAAGCTCAAACTGCCAACTCTTGCTCATAGGCGTAGGAGGGGTGATATGATAGATGTTTTTAAGTACTTGACCGGAGTGTACAACACTGAACACAACCTGTTTCACCTGGCACACAGAACGTCTAGAGGTCACAAATTGAAACTAGACAAGCAGTGCTCTCGTCTTGACATGAGGAAGTATTTCTTCAGTAACAGAGTTGTTGATTTGTGGAATAGTCTTCCTGATTGTGTCGTCTCAGCAACTTCTGTGAACTCCTTCAAAAATAGGCTTGACAAATATAGGATTAATAATCATGATCTTCTTTATGAGCCTGTATAGGCTGTATGTATTTTACACACTGTCCTGACCCACATACATGTTAACGTGATAAGTCAAGGAAAATGTTTCAATCTACGATCGATGAACAGGCGAAGTCCTATTATCATCGTTGGATTAAAGTAAAGTAAAAGTAAGTAAAGTATTTTCAATTTTGATATATATATGACTAGAAGACAGAGTCAATCGGAAAATATTTGATTGTTTATCCATCCTCATTCCTATTATTGAGGCAACATTTCACTGCTCAATTCAATTGCTATGTGTATGTTATTGCGTTTCATTATAATCTGATCATTTCATGCATTCCTTATAATTAAAGTTTCATTTTGAAACTACTTAAAAATTAGTTCCGATTTTTATTCTTTATTTATCTTATTTATGAAGAACCCCACAATGTGACAAACAGCATTCCTCCTCTCTAAATACTCTTTACTTGGCGCAACATAGAATAAAATAAGTTAACAGCTTTAGCTCCCCGGTGTAATTATTTTATTTATCTGCATGCTCGTTTTACACAGGTGTACCCAATTTACCAAGTCACTGAGGCATTTACGGGTAAACCTTTTTCTGCATTGTTTATACTTGACCCGTGCTCGTATTGGACATTCTCATTTGACTCATGCATACTTATTTGCAGTAGAAAATCCACCTCAATGCATATCATGTAATTATACACTAACAATTAAACACATTCTCCCTGAATATGTTGAGCTTGCAAATATTCGTATTAACTTTTTGATTGTCCTGACCTCAAGACATTGTTTAGAGATATGTGTTATAAACTTTCTAAAGAAGATCAATCTTTACACTAAATTTTAAGTGGGAAACTGATCGTATCCCGATCACAACAGGTATACCCTTGGGCAAGGTATTTTATTCCAATTGCCTAGTCTTTCGGAGGAGACTTTAAACCGGAGAGTCACACCATTGGCACGTTAAAGCACCTGCTTCTCTTTTCATAAAGAGTAGGGAAGTTATCCCGGGGAAGTAGTTAACATATTGATTTATTTCTGATTTATAATCCTGCTCAAATTCTGTAAATCATATTAGGGAAACTTGAATTGTATAATCTTTTTACATGAAATGTTCGACACTTATATGACACTCAAGTGTTAGTAGTGTCGTTAATTTCTTATTAATCAATCAATCAATCATTGTTTATACTTACATCTCTGCAATACTCATGTTGTGCCGCTTTTTATTAATCGTCGCTATTGCCGATCAGTCACTATTTATATTTTCCTATGTTAAGTCATATGTAGATATAAGACATGTTTCAATGTTGTTTATTTTTTTTAAGTTGTTCTAGATTCGATGTACTGGTGGTCAAGACGCGACCCATCGATATCGCCTGGCCCGCCAACGCCAAGGAGATCGCGCGGGAGATCCTGGATTATGTCACGGACGGCGGCACACGCCCTCTCCTGGTCCATGCCTTCTCCGTCAGCAGCCACGTGTACGCCGAGATGCTCGACCTGATGGATGCATCAGAGGGAGAAGAAGCGCGCGTCTGCGGAGCGGAGTAGCCGTTAGGCCCATGCATCGGTGCGTTACCACATCGTTGATCAGATCCTGTACAGTTGTATTCTCTCCAGGGATAGCTACGAGGGTATCTACTCGCAGGCCGCCAACAACTCCTTTACGCAGTTTGTCATCAAGAGGGTTGCAGAGACCTACTGTTGGCTAACCAACAAGTACACCATGGGTAGCATCGTCAAGGTGAGCTTGAAAGGTGAACTCTCCCGTGAGCATTGGCGTGAAGATGTGTAGTAAGCCAATGTGGTTTTCAGGGAATGGTAATGTAAAAGTTAAAGGTCCATCTCATTGGTGGAGATGTCGCAAGGACAGCATAGATAAGTTACAGAGACTTACAGGAGACTCGAAAAAAAAATCAAACACATTCGAATTCACGATGACCCGTCTAGTCTCCCGAAGACTCGGTCTCAAACAAGCCACATATTTCTAACATTTTAAAAGGCATAAACTCAGCAGTAATTCAAACAGGGTTATTCTTTTGTGCTGATTCAAACTAGTATTAGAAGAAAACGGGTTAACACATAATATCACATGTATACATTTAATGTGCATATACACATTGTTTGAATCTGCTCTTTTTTTTTTTTTTTTACTATGACTATGGTAGAAGTTCTCTTTTAATGTATATTTAAAGTGCGTATTTTGATGGAATTTGTGTACGATGGTTCTTTTAAATGCCGGCTATTCATATTAAAGACTTTATATTTACTGTGTATCGAACCGTATGTCACCACATTTTACAAGCCATCTGCTTTCTGATGATATCTTGAAATCATTATTCATCAAGATTGTTCATTTTGTTTGTTAAATGACGAATAGAAAGACTAGATTTGAATTTAATTGAATGATTAGACTGTCTCTAACAAACACGGGATTCTATTAAAATGATGTTGCTTACAAAATCATGATCAATTATTTTGTTCCTTATTGAAATTTATTTTGAAAACATGCAATGCTTGCCAAGCGCTCCGTAGTGCGAATATCTCTCAATATTAATTTCAAGCACCGTTCCAGTCTGACACTAATATCACAACATTATCATGATTAAGGTCGTGGCGTTATCAATGTTTCAACCTATAACCATACCAACCAATATTACCCTTTGCTCATGAAACAGAATACACCACGCCCACGCTTTGATTATTCGAGTATATCCCAATCTTCCTTCTCTCTCTCTCTCTCTCTCTCTCTTTCTCTTTCTTTCTCTCTCTCTCTCTTTCTCTTTCTCTCTCTCTCTCTCTCTCTCTCTCTCTCTCTATACATCAATCACACACACACATGCACAAACCTCATAAACTTCTACAAACAATATGTACACACACTCGTACGTAAGATCAGGGATGTGTTAGGAAGGAGGGACAACTCGAGCATAATATATTCAAACATCTGTATGGATACTAAAGCGTGCTAATGAATGTCAAAAGCATTCCACAATCACTGCAATGCTTTGATGTCCCATGCGCGGCACCGTCATTTTGCTGCCGTCAACTTGGAAAGCAATATCTTTAATTCCCTGTTTTGTTTCTCGAAGCTGTGTTTCTTTTCACAGTTTTTTGTAATTTCCACGAAAGTTAAGGGCAACGCCACTAAAGATCCTGTATTCGTTTTTTTTCTAAATAATTCTTGAATGACGCACAAACGGAGTTATAAGACGATATTCTTACTTACATAATTATCAAATTTTTTCACTTTCCGGAGATTTCCGGAAATGTCGGATTCAATCATTATCATTTTTTTTTTTATTAAGCTGTTTATTTTCATTAACAGAGTTTGCGTGAATTTGCGTGCAGCTGAGATATTTTACTAAAAAAAACCTGTTTTTATTTGTTCGCTGATATCTATTTTCCTCACAAAAGTATTGATGCAATCCAACAGAAGTGGACAAGCGAAATAAGACTCTACATTTCTTTTGTTCTCTCTGAGAAACCGTTGCTAGGCAATCCTGTTCGCTATTGTTAAAACACGGTGAAAAGCACATGCTGAGACCACATAATTTTTCGGCGGTGCCACGCAAGGGCTCAAAGAAAGAATGTTGTTTCATATCCTTCCATAACACATCCCTGGTAAGATCCAGTAACTGGCGAAATTGACAGGTTTAACGCATTGTTTGTGCAGGGATGTGTTATGGAAGGATATGAAACAACATTCTTTCTTTGAGCCCTTGCGTGGCACCGCCGAAAAATTATGTGGTCTCAGCATGTGCTTTTCACCGTGTTTTAACAATAGCGAACAGGATTGCCTAGCAACGGTTTCTCAGAGAGAACAAAAGAAATGTAGAGTCTTATTTCGCTTGTCCACTTCTGTTGGATTGCATCAATACTTTTGTGAGGAAAATAGATATCAGCGAACAAATAAAAACAGTTTTTTTTAGTAAAATATCTCAGCTGCACGCAAATTCACGCAAACTCTGTTAATGAAAATAAACAGCTTAATAAAAAAAAATGATAATGATTGAATCCGACATTTCCGGAAATCTCCGGAAAGTGAAAAAATTTGATAATTATGTAAGTAAGAATATCGTCTTATAACTCCGTTTGTGCGTCATTCAAGAATTATTTAGAAAAAAAACGAATACAGGATCTTTAGTGGCGTTGCCCTTAACTTTCGTGGAAATTACAAAAAACTGTGAAAAGAAACACAGCTTCGAGAAACAAAACAGGGATATTGCTTTCCAAGTTGACGGCAGCAAAATGACGGTGCCGCGCATGGGACATCAAAGCATTGCAGTGATTGTGGAATGCTTTTGACATTCATTAGCACGCTTTAGTATCCATACAGATGTTTGAATATATTATGCTCGAGTTGTCCCTCCTTCCTAACACATCCCTGGTTTGTGTAAGCAGGGATGTGTTAGGAAGGAGGGACAACTCAACCATAATATATTCAAACATCTGTATGGATACTAAAGCGTGCTAATGAATGTCAAAAGCATTCCACAATCACTGCAATGCTTTGAAGTCCCATGCGCGGCACCGTCATTTTGCTATCGTCAACTTGGAAAGCAGTATCTTTAATTGCCTGTTTTGTTTCTCGAAGCTGTGTTTCTTATCACATTTTTTTGCAATTTTCAAGAAAGTTAAGGGGCAACACCTCTAAAGATCCTGTATTCGTTTTTCTTCTAAATAATTGTTGAATGATGCACAAACGGAGATATAAGATAATATTCTTACTTACATAATTAACAAATTTCTTCACTTTCCGGAGATTTCCGGAAATGTCGGATTCAATCATTATCAAAATCATATATTAAGCTGCTTACTTTCATTAACAGAGTTTGCGTGAATTTGCGTGCAAATGAGATATTTTACTTTAAAAAACTGTTTATTTTTGTTCGCTGATATCTCCTTTCCTCACAAAAGTATTGATGCAATCCAACAGAAGTGGACAAGCGAAATAAGACTCTACATTTCTTTTGTTCTCTCTGAGAAACCGTTGCTAGGCAATCGTGTTCGTTATTGTTAAAACACGTGAAAAGCACATGCTGAGACCACGCAATTTTTCGGCGGTGCCACGCATGGGCTCAAAGAAAGAATGTTGTTTCATATCCTTTCCTAACACATCCCTGCATGTAGTAATCCCTTTTAAAGCAAACATGTCAATCTAATCTTGCATGACGAACATACGGAAGCTTAGAAGTGCCCCCAGAAGACGAGATAATTTAGGACGTGAAGACGAGAAGACGAGACGAGAAGACGAGAAAAAGAGTCAAGAAGACAAAAAGACAAGATCTTGGATCTCGTCAAGTCGACTTCTGTAGGACGAGAAGACAAAAAGACAAGATCCTGAGAAGACGAGAAGACGAGGAAAAAGAGTCAAGAAGACAAAAAGACAAGATCTTGAATCTCGTCAAGTCGACTTCTGTAAGACGAAAAGACAAAGAGATGAGATCCTGGATCTCGTCAAGTCGACTTCTGTAAGACGAAAAGACAGAAAGACAAGATCCTGGATCTCGGCAAGTCGACTTCTGTAGGACGAGAAGACAAGAAGACAAGATCCTTTATCTCGTCAAGTCGATGAGAAGACAAGAAGACGAGATCTTGGATCTCGTCAAGTCGACTTCTGTAAGACAAGAAGACAAGAAGACACGATCTTGGATCTCGTCAAGTCGACTTCTGTAAGACAAGAAGACAAAAAGACAAGAACCAAGGATCTCGGCAAGTCGACTTCTGTACGGGCGAGAAAACAAGATGACAAGATCCTGGATCTCGTCAAGTCGACTTGATGAGGATGGGAAGGCAAGAAGACGAATTCGAGATCGTCGTTCTATACGACCGACTCTAGGCTATATATAGGCAAGGGTGTTTGTCAGGCTTGACGCAACGTTTCATATTCACACTCATAGCATCGTTAAAACGTGTATAAAATCTACCAGTTGGTGTGATGGCTGGAACTGATAAGGTTTGGGCCTGATCTGGCGAGGGTCAAAGGTCAATGAATAAAATATACACCCTACAAAATGTAGTTTAATGCAAAAAAATAACAAAGTACTCAAACAGCAATAATTGCAGAATGCGATGAAGCGGAGGCATACCAGTCGACTGCGCGCAGTCGAATTTTTCTATTTTTTATTTATTTTTTTATTTCTTTTATTATTATTATTTTTTTTTTTTTATTTTTTTTTTGGGGGGGGGAGCTTTTGTATTACAAATATTTCAGGTTTTTATTTAAAAATTATGTTTTTAGTATTTACCCTCCTTTGGTAGATGTAGAGGTTATTTGATACATTTTTATGAGATGTCTTTATGAGATGACAAAAAAAATGATGTGTGAGCGCAGTTGGTTTCATCGTGGATAATTTCTACATTTTATAAGAGAATACATTAAAAACTTGCAATTGCTAGGGTTCAGATTTGTGTATAAATTTTGATGATAATTGTCATACAATTGTTATATTTCAGCATCAAATGCTTTGACCCCTGGCTTTGACTCAGGCTAATACTATGCTAAGATTTTTGAAGCTGTTTGAGAAGGTACATGTATGGTTGCATTGTATTTTGTTATGTACAATTAGGTGTTTGAGAATTTGTTGAAGGCTGACGAATCTTGCCCCATTTTTGTCATTTATGAAAAAAGACCCAGAATTTTGTCATCTCCAGTTATTGTACATGTTGAGGCTATTTAATTATATACAGTTTTATATGGTGACAAACAAATAAACATGTGAGTGTTTGTTTTCATTGTTGATTACTGCTGTGTGGAAATTTGTAGAATACATTTTGTGTCGTTGTGGTGTGATTATGTGAAAAGGAACAGGGAACGACATACTTACTAGGCTTTAGACCTTTTGTATTGAAATTATGATGAATTTCATCATGCAATTATTTTACTATGTTATATTTCATCCCAAGCGCAGCAGAACGTATTTTGATTTGGGGGGCAAAGTGAAAAAATGACACTTTCATGATGAAATCGAGCTAAATCGAGCTGGGTTTTTTGACGATATAATTATTCTTTTCAAAATATGTCTAATTTCCAGTGTCTACAAATGCGTTTCCTCGAATGGGTGCGTTGAGCTAGTCTTGGAGGCCAGACTTGATTTTCTCCCCGTCATAGTTCTCGAGCGGGACTATAATAAAACATGCAATTTCTTCAAAACTACACACACTCATACACACACGTACATACATATACGCTGCATGATTCTGCTGTTTTATCTGATAGGATTTCACACACACACACACACACACACACACACTCACCACGCACATACACACACGCACGCACACATACACATAGACACATGCATGCACACACACGCACAAAACACACATACACATACACACATACATACACAAACACACACACAAAACCCGCACTCACACAATTTCTTCAAAACCACACACACTCACACACATACATATATATACGCTGCTTGATTATGCTGTTTATCTGATAGGACTTCACACACACACACACACACACACACACACACACATCACTCACATACACACACGCACACATACACATTTGATTTGTAGCTTTAACTCTCCTTTTTTTTTTTTTATTAAAGACAAGTTTTTCTTCGGTTCGACTTTCACTTTAAGGCTCTCAAATACCCCAGCCAATGTACGGATTGGCGGGATTTGTTTGTGTGTGTGTGTCTGTGTGTGTGGGTATGTCTGTCTTTGTGTGTGTGTGCGGGTTTTGTGTGTGTGTATGTGTTTGTGTGTGTGTATGTGTATGTGAGGGTGTATGTGTATGTGTGTGAGTATATATGTGTATGTGTATGTGCGTATGTGTGTGTGCGTGTGTGCGAGTATAATGTGTGTATGTGTATGTGCGTATGTGTGTGTGCATGTGTGTATGTGTGTGTTTGTGTGAAGTCCCATCAGATAAAACAGCAGAATCAAGCAGCGTATATGTATGTACGTGTGTGAATGTATGTGTGTGAGTGTGTGAGGTTTTGAAGATATTGTGTGTGTGTGTGCAAGTTTTTTGTGTGTGCGTGTGTGTGTATGTGTGTGTGTGCGTGTGTGTGCGTGTGTGTGTGGGTGGGTATATGTAAGTATGTACATGTGCGTATGTGTGTGTGCGTGTGTGTGTGTGTGTGTTCGTGGTGTGTGTGTGTGTGTATGGGTGTGTATGGGTGTATGGGTGGTAGCTGAAATTAAAAAAGTTATGTTTTGAATTTATATGGAATGGGAAAGATCGTATCAAAAGAGCGATCTGTTACCAAGATTATGGTGATGGAGGTTTAAGAATGATTGATTTTGATTTATTTGTGAAAACCCAAAGGCTTATGTGGCTGAAGAGACTTCTGTATGGAGAAAGGAATATGGGATGGAAATTGTATTTTGACCATATCTTTAGGACGGTTGGGGGAAGATTTGTTTCCCTTTGCAATTATGATATGAAACTACTTACAGTCAAAGCACCAATATTTTATTTAGAAATGTTAAAAGCATGGCAGGATATGGAGAGCTGTAGGAATTTTCAAGAAGGGAAAACTAATCCAATAATTTTTAATAATAAAAACTACCTTCATAAAAACAAAATGATTTTTCATGAAGAATTGTAAAAGAAAAATATTTATTTAGTTGATCACATTCTCAATAAGAATCAAATCAGACCACTGGCATACTTTCAGAATTTAGGTTTATGTAGTGATAACATAGCTAAGATTTGGGAAATGTGCAATGTTATTTTAAAGAGCGGGAAATTTGATGGGAGGCCAGACAAATACTACTCAGTAGATGTACGAGATTTTAATATTACTTTAAAGATATCAGAAAATACGATCCTTTTGAGAGACCTAACATCAAGAAAGGTCTACGATCATTTTATAACAGATTTGCAACGTTTATACACTTTAATAATTCGGGATGGTCAAAATATGATTTTGAATTCTCAAAAAAGGAAACTAAAGATATATTTTTAAAACCCAGAATCACAACGCTTTTGTTAAAGATTAAGGAATTTCAGTACAAATTACTCCACGGAGCAATTTATACAAAAGAACATCTATTAAGATTTGGTTTTGTTGAAGACGACCAGTGTTCTTTCTGTAAACAAATGACGGAGTCATATTTGCATTTATTTTAGGACTGTGTATATGTCAAGCCCCTGTAGCAGGGAGTGATTGAAAGATTTGGGCTTGTAGAACTACAAAACGTAAAGTGGGAAAATGTTCATGTTGGAATACTGGGAAACTCATTTAGGATTAAGTGCTGCAATACATTCATTTTTACAATTAAGTATATCATATATCGGTCAAGGTCAGAGGGTGCAGTTCCTAAGTTAGATAGATTGTTTAAAATAATATTGGAATATAAGGATGAGGAAAAAGAGATGGCTATAAAAAGAAACAAACTATGTAAACATCTACAACAATGGGAAAGTATTAAATTACAACCAGTGTCAAGACATTTATCTTCAGATTCAATTCATCAAGACTGAAAGCAGTCGGTGGGTGCTGGTGTGTGTGGGTGTGTGTCGTGTGGTCGATGGATGTGTGTGCAGATGTATTTTTTTTTTTTTTTTTTGGGGGGGGGGGGGTCGGTCGGGGTGATAAAGGTTTATGTGTGCATGCATGTCTTCTTCTTTTTTTTTTTCATTATATGTGTATATAAGGGGTTTCATTCTTCCTTGTTTTGCTCATTAACTGATGTTTTATCAAAGAAAATTATGCTGTAGAAACAAAATGAAGACTTGTACTATATTATTTTGCTTATATTGATTTATATACGAATGTATTAATGCTTATTTTGAATGAAATCCCCAATAAAAACATAAAAAAAATAAAAAAAAGTATGTATATGTGTGTGTCTGTGTGTGAAGTCCTATCAGATAAAACAGCATAATCAAGCAGCGTATATGTATGTACGTGTGTGTATGAGTGTGTGTAGTTTTGAAGAAATTGCATGTTTTATTATAGTCCCGCTCGCCTATATATAGCCTAGAGTCGGTCGTATAGAGCGACAATCTCGAATTCGTCTTCTTGCCTTCCCATCCTCATCAAGTCGACTTGACGAGATCCAGGATCTTGTCATCTTGTTTTCTCGCCCTACAGAAGTCGACTTGCCGAGATCCTTGGTTCTTGTCTTTTTGTCTTCTTGTATTACAGAAGTCGACTTGACGAGATCCAAGATCTTGTCTTCTTGTCTTCTTGTCTTACAGAAGTCGACATGACGAGATCCAAGATCTCGTCTTCTTGTCTTCTCATCCTACATAAGTAGACTTGACGAGATCCAAGTTCTTGTCTTTTTGTCTCTTCGTCTTACAGAAGTCGACTTGACGAGATCCAGCATCTTGTCTTTCTGTCTTTTCGTCTTACAGAAGTCGACTTGACGAGATCCAAGATCTTGTCTTTTTGTCTTCTTGACTCTTTTTTCTCGTCTTCTCGTCTTCTCAGGATCTTGTCTTTTTGTCTTCTCGTCCTACAGAAGTCGACTTGACGAGATCCAAGATCTTGTCTTTTTGTCTTCTTGACTCTTTTTCTCGTCTTCTCGTCTCGTCTTCTCGTCTTCACGTCCTAGATTATCTCGTCTTCTGGGGGCACTTCTAAGCTTCCGTACGAACATGTACCAATCGTAGGCCTAACCCCAAAGATGGTGACTTTTCCCGCTGCTACATACCGCACGACATAAATCAACTGTCGCCTGCCAGCATGTAAGCAATCACTACTCTCTGCATGATTGACGTCAGTATTTTAAAACTCATTCAGTAAATTTGGGTTAAATAGAAATAAAGAAGGTGTCATTACTCCATATAATGAAAGTTTATTTTACCATGTTTGTTTTAAGAAAAGCAAATTATCATGAGAATCGTCAGCGGTCGTTTGTATTCCTCTTTGTCCCTATTGAATAAATTATGTAGTCCGGACATTGCACTTTAAAGCAAACATGTCAATCTAATCTTGCATGACGAACATGTACCAATCGTAGGCCTAACCCCAAAGATGGTGACTTTTCCCGCTGCTACATACCGCACGACATAAATCAACCGTCGCCTGCAAGCATGTAACTCATTCAGTAAATTTGGGTTAAATAGAACTAAAGAACGTCTCATTACTCTATATAATGACAGTTTATTTTACCATGTTTGTTTTAAGAAAAGCAAATTATCATGAGAATCGTCAGCGGTCGTTTGTATTCCTCTATGTCCCTAATGAATAAATTATGTAGTCCGGACATTGCACTTTGATTGAATTTGATCTGATGATCAGATATTGAATCACAGGCTGTTTAAAAAAAATACATTATAGCAACAGGATCAAACGACAACCAAACAAAACTAGAACTACAATCGTGATCAGAACATTGACTTGCATTAAAACAGTTGGGCTTACATAGCAGAAGAAAGAGAATATTACAAATTATATCAACATTCCTATGTACAAACACAGCTAACACAATATCAGGAAAGAGTGTGATATTTCCAAACAGTGCGTTTTAAGGATTTGATAAAATTATGTATTTTGAATATGAAATGTTGCAAGATGTCTTGCTGATGGGATGTGAAAGAAATAACAACTCTTGAAATGTCTAGTCTGTAGCATCAGGAAAAATGGAGATATGATGAAGCAAAAAGGGGTCTTAAAATTATAAAATAGCAGCTAACTGAACAACATCCAAATGGTTGGCAAAGGAGGAAACAGCTTACCTATCGATCGTATCATTTTAATGGAGATTTTAGTAACACAGTTACAAAGTTACGTATGCCTCAAAATGCCTCAAAATATTACGCCGGCAGTGTAAAGATAAATTCTTTTCACTATTCTAATTATGAAATATCTCAATTTTTCAAAAATTATTAGGACCCACGATGTTTGATTAGTAAATCAAATAAAAAATGCTTGATCTTACAAAGATATTATAAAAAAAAAAGAATACCGACAAAACATAAACAGATTCAAAACAGCAACAAGAACCAAAGTTAATTGTATTCGATTAAATTATTGATACACAAGCCAATACCGATTCAAGAGCGGAAGCAACGCGCCTACTTCTATGACGTCACAATATGCTACGCGTCTGGTACGCCTATATTTCAACGTTCAGCGCTGAGATTGGTCAACAGTTTGGGTTGTGACGTCAGCTCCCTGGAAACTAAGCTGTGCAAACAAATACGACTCTAACCACACATTGCCCATCTATGGAGCTTTGGAGAACACCTATCTTTTAGTGGTTCTTGTCGCAACAAATTTGCAACGAAAAATTGACGATTCTGTTGCGTTTTCTTCACGCTGACAGTACCGTGAGTAACGCTTGCAACTTCTTGAGTGGTACATAATGTGAATATGAATGAATATTATTCATAAAATACGGTGGCATGTGGGAGATTTTATGTGCAGTTGACAATGAAAGCGTAGTCACGCTAACTTTAAGAACGAATTACCAAGAAAAATTGTTAACCTGTATACACATAATATTTCATTGTTTTATTCCTGTTCTTTTTATCTTTGTGCATGTCGATGGAAATGTAAAAAAAAAAGCATTCAGGATAATTAAATATTGTTAGAGTACGGTGACAAGCTCGAATTTTCATACAGTGTGTTTCTGCAGATGTCAGACATCCCGACTAAGTTCGAAATGTCGGTCCAGATGAAAGCCATATCATCAGACACCCAGGGACGTCCATTCGAACCGTTGGTCCACCACGAGGCTTCAATTCCCGAAGCAATGGAGATCACAATGATTACTCACCCCAGTGGTGATTCCGCCCTCACTGACCCAGATAGCCATTCCGATGTGCAGGACCTATCGCCCCAGAAAAGAGTGGGGCGAGCACAAAGAATGGCCCGCCGCCGCCAACGGCTTGCCCGCGGCCCGGCGTCCGACCACAAGGCTGAAATAAGCCAAGCTTTGGCACAATATGCCGAAGCCAATTCGGATTCAGCCGCCGTCGCCACTAAGCCACCATCGTCCAATGGTGAGGCTGATCCCACAGATGTCTTCCTTGGACTTCCACCCCAGAGTTCATCAACGGGAAGTGCCCTTTCCGAACAGGTGAATTCATTGATTTGTTTTCTTATTGGTGTTTGGAAAGAGGCTAGTCTGTTTACTCTGTAGACAGTGGTCACAATGGTAGAGGTGATCTTCCACCAAAATTTACAAAGCTTGAACAAATTACGCATGACGAGGATTTGTCCTACCAAAAACACTTAATAGTAGGAACATTATTATGATCGTTTCGCCCATTCATTCAAAAAAGTTTGGATACATTTATATGACTATCTGCATATCAGTCTAACTTAAAAGCGTAGATCAACAACCAAATCCTGCATTTTCTGCATCTTGTTTTGACAGATCAAGTCTGGCACTTCAGTTCAAATGGCCGACGCCAGCATGTCAGTTGAGCTGAATGACTTTCAACCAGACACCCAACAACATCCTCCTGGGCCAGAGGTCGACCAAGGAGTCGATATGGAGGCCACTGGAGAAACAGAGGTCACGGCGTCCGCTCAGCCGAGCGGTGATTCCGCCGGCCTTTCCGACGTGCCTCAGAGAAAGAAGCGAGCACAGAGGTTGGCGCGCGGCCGTGCGTCTGACCACCACCTGGAGATTGCTGAAGCTCTGGCACGATACAGCAAGGCCAGTTTGAGTTCAGTTGAGTCTGCATCATCATCCATTGGACTTTCTTCTCCGGGAGATTTGTCATCCGATCAGGAGAATGTCTCCGAGATCGTGGGCGAAGAGTCGTCCTTCTCAACAGAGACCATGGTAAGGAACCACAATATTTTCTGTTCACTAAAGAGAGTGATAGTGACAGACAGACAGAGTTTCCTTCCAGTAGGTAATACGTTTATTTTAATTTCTATGTATTTCGATTTTACACATAGTTCCCTCAATATCTTTCAAAGTTGATAAAGGACTCTTCATATGCAACTTATCTTGACTTTCTTTCTTCTATCTTGTTTTCTGACTAATGACTAGTCAGAATGAAGTGCTTTTCCATTTATTTTTCGATGCATGCTCTTAACTTTTTTGCTAGGTTACCATTGGACTTGATGGAGTATCTCCGGCCGGAGAGCTCCCAACTCATGGGCCAGAGGATGCAGGTATCGCCTCTATTGGGAGGCGAGCACAGAGGATGGCGCGCGGCCGTGCGTCAGACCACTACCTGGAGATTGATGAAGCTGAGGCAAGATTGACCAAGGTCAATTTGAGTCCATCTAATTCCACAACACCATCCATCGGACTTCCGTCTTCGGGAGATGTGCCATCTGGCCAGGAGAATGTCTCCGGGATCGTGGACGGAGAGTCGTCTTGCCCAACAGAGACCATGGTAAGAAACTATAAGCCTCTCTACACACTAAAGAGATTGATAGTTACAGAGAGAGACAGATTTTCCTTCCAATAGGTACTAAAACTATTTTGTCGTTCTTTTAAAGTTCATAAATGACACCCAAATTGATACTGATCTTGACATTCACGAAATATATTTTCTGACTGAAGACTACCAGAATGAAGGGCTTTTTTTATCATCTAATCAATGCATGTCCTCATTTTGTTGCCAGGTTACCAGTGGAGCTAATGGAGTATCTCCGGCCGGAGATCTCCCTACTGATGGGCCAGAGGATGTAGGCCACGCCTCTATTGAGAGGTACCTTCGCTTTTCTTTGTTCTCAATACCTGTACAAAATAATTGACATGATACGCCTGATGATAACTGACGAGGCCCGTGGATGTATTATTTAGAAGAACAGTTGCAATTTGAGGGTTTTACTCGTCATGCATAAAACTAAAATGCACCACGCTGATTGGTTGTTGTCGGGGCATTTTCAATAAACAATTATATAGTTTTAATGCAAACCGACTAAAGGTTAATTGTAACTACTTTCTTAAATATGTTTTCACACTTTCATCTACAGCTGTCCAAAAACCAGTCCCGACTGTCCATCACAGTGGTCATGTCCAGCTGATTACCAGGATAAAGCCGTGATCAAAAGGCTTCGTCATCTGAAGATCACGTGTCCAACGCTCAACTTAAAGGACCTCACAACGTTTGACATGGGTCGGAAAGTTAAGGTGAGTTACTGTATTCATCTCGATGTTCTACCTGAAAGGGGGGTATATAAATCTATGTGAATGATTCTAGGCGTGCTATATAAAGAAAGAGAAGATTCAATACAATGATTCATATGAACCCGTACTAACATAGTACGAACAAAGTCGCAAGATGTACGATATCAGCATATCAGATGCCTTCAAACCATATACAATACCGAAATCGAAATCAAGCAAAATCGGGAAGGGGAAACTGCGAAGAAAAAAAAATGAAATCAGTGTTCGATTTTCGTATCTCAATACTTGATTTCTGTTCCAGGGCATGAATGATCTGTTGGAGATCGGGCGAGGGAGTTACGGGCGGGTTCTTCTTGCCCGCCACGCCGAGTCAGCTATGCCCGTGGCCATTAAACAACCGTCGCGAAGTAATGACTTCACCTCGCCCGGTGAGCTGATTGACCACCTAAAATCGACCAGGACTAGGGCGACAAAGGAAGCGATGGTGCACGAGTTACTGTCCTCCAGCTCATTCTTCCCACGCTCCTTCGGAACTATAGAGGCCGAGAATGACCTATGTCTCGCCATCGAATTCGTAGGAGACGAGAAGACAGGGGAGGGGTTTCCTCTCTTCGCACCTCCACCGCTGTCGGCAGCGGACGGACTGGCCATAGCAGAGGACGTTGTGAGAGGGATGATGGAGCTCCATGACCACGGGCTTCTGCATAACGACCTAAAATCAGACAACGTCCTACTCAAGCGGCATGGGGATCGTCATGGCGCCGTGATCATAGACTTCGGTCTCGTAAGCACGATTACCGCGCCAATGCAGATGGGCGGGGTGCCGGAAGCCTTCAAGAATGCATACATATTCGGACAAGAAGGGAACTATCTAGCACCCGAGGTCATCATAGACGAGGAACCAACATCCACCCACTCCGACATCTTTTCAGTCGGGCGATTGCTTCTCGACATAACCCAAGTTGTTGAAGGTACCTACTTTTCTTCAATGCATTGTCTTTGCCTTAAACGAAATCATAAAGAACTAGGCCCTACCTACATTTCGTTACACATGGTCGTGCCAAAGTATAGGATAAATACCATCTTGATTATCAGTATATCTGTGATAATGCTTTTAATATAAATAATGTGTGATTTTCTCACAGTGATTGTTAGAAATCTAAAAAAAAAACCTAAAGTAAAATCATCTAGTGCCAACATATCTGAATGATGTAATGAAGATCTGAGGTCTCCTTTTCATTCTGCTTCTCTTTTTTTTCTTCTCAATTGATATTTCTACTCCTGCTTCCTTTCTCTTCCCATCTCCTTTTGTATTCTCTCTTAGTTTTCTTTCTTAGTTTAATTTTGTCTCCCCTTTCTTTACACTCGCAATCCTCACTTTCTATTCTCTCCTCTCCTCATATATATGTTCATCTCTCCATTCTCCTTTCTCTTTCTTGCCTCCAGATCGTCGATCACCGGTACTTCATAGTATTTCAGAACTAGCCATTAAGTGCATGCACAGATTCCCAAACTCACGACCAAGTCTTGAAGACGTTCTCAACCAGCTTATCAATATGAAGGCTCAAGTAAAGAAGCCCTCGTTGTGGAGACGATTTCTTAAGAAATTTGTGTGTGCAAAGGCAATGTAAACACCAGATAGTCCGACAAATTTAACTAAATATTTCACTATTTGCATTCGTTTGCAATGTGCACTTAAGAATACAACAAATCCACTGTAAAGGCTAAGACAAACTAGTAAAACATAGCTTGAAAATAACAATTCATTGACGAAGAACAAGTACAACACCTATGAAGCAAAAATGCTTGTGTTTGAACACTTCAGTATAACTTGACACAACATTACAACAAGGATTATTAAATGGCTTTAACTTCATATAAGGGGGGATGAATATCGCACACTTGCAACTATCAAAATATATTTTGATTTTAAGAAAAGGAGATGAATCAGAGAAGCAGATTGGTGAAAGTTTGCGAATTATAAGCAAGTTATAAATGTTTTCAATCCCTTATTACTGACCCTGAATACCGTTTTGGGCAACTCCTTTCGTCCCAGAGCGTCACGTATTATGAGCTCTATGAGCTTGCTGCGTGTACCGTATTGTCCGAAATACGTCCTGGTTGGGTGAAGACAGTACAGGTTTCTGGGTTTAGTGATCAACATTTAATGAAGACTCGTGACTTTCTTATAATTCGCCTGATTTCCTCAAACTTTCATTAGTTTGCTTCGCTGATTTGTCTTCTTTTAACATTCCTTAAAATCAAATTACTATTATTATTATATTGATAAAATGGGGTTTCAATAAAATCATTAAAACAAAATCCAATGACTGCGCGTTCTTATTGTTGTACGATATATTTTACAGAAAATTATAGCAATTGATGCCAGGTATATACTTCTATGTGCATCTCGGAAACACCATTGGAAATATTTTGCACAAACTATTGTTTCACTACGTAAGAGAGATTGATTAGTGACATGGGGTGAAAGGGGGAAAGCAAAGAGTCGGAGAGATAAGGTGAGAGAACGAGAGAGTGATTGGGGCATAGATCAGAAGACAGGAGGAAAGAGAGTACGAGAGAGTTTTGAAGAATGATTCAGGAACTTTTTATGCATTAAGTGTTCACACATTTCATATGAAAGTGCAGGTAGTGTCCGCTGTACTTTTGTAATATTAGTTTGAAAGCTACTCTTATTGCTCATTTTGGGGCGGCACAAACAGATAGTGATGAAATGCACTAAATAATTCAGTTGTCTACGCACGTAAAGTGTCTTTTGATACGAAGAGCAATTTGTAAATGAGCCCTCCCGTGCGATAAAGACACACCCTTCTGACGTCATAATGCTGTTTGCAGGAGCGTGACGGATTGACGCCGTTCATTATTTATTCATCCACACATTCAGTCATGCATATTCATCATACTCACCTTCATCGACCAGACACATCCTGTATAACCATGCACCAATCGCAGATATGAATACCTCCATACCTACATAAACCGGTCAATAAAATCTGCTCAACTCATGATGATGTGGTACTTCTACTTAGGCTAATGATAATTACGTGCAAATGGATACCAATTATTGTAGATATATTAATAATGATAATAATGATCATTTGGTCATTAGGGTGGTGAGAAAAGAGTTGCAGAAGACGACGAAAACTGCGAAAAAAAGAAAACTACGAATATAAAATCGATGAAAGTTATTCTTATGTTTTTATGAATATATTCATATTCTCCTGTACAAGTTAAGAAAAACAAAACATGTCAACATGAATATGTCCATCAAAGACAATAATGCAATAAACTGTTTTAATCAACCTATTCATTCGTCTCATAAATTATTATAAAATTGTAAACAGCATTTCTTGAAATCATAAAAACACGAGTAGCCTACAAATAGGCCTACACACCACAAGATACAACACGAAGCGGAACGTGAAAGGCAGAGTAAAGTGCGCATGCGTTTATTAAAGATATAGCCATTTTTCTCATATCATTTTCTCTTATCAATGCGATCTGGATTTTATGCACATTTCGGCAGATATTGGAAAACTGGCCTTACTGTATCTTCATGAAAATTGGCAGTGAAAGTTGCACGTTAAGGGCTAAGAACGGCAAAGGAAGGTATTAAAAAATAGATGTGCGGCTACAATACTTCATTAGTCTGAATTATCCCAGCTGTCACAAGGTATTCATGGTCGTGAAATCTTACGGATTTGGCCGGGTACAATGAACGTGACCAACCATTGTCCAAACAAGTTAAAAACGTTCGTCATATCCAGATGTCCGGCTTGCTTATCTAACATTGTATAGTCTAGAAATATAGATATATTGCACTATATTTGCCATGTTTTGGGGATCTCATGGACAGATGCTGGAATAAATAATTTAAGAGTTCTCTTGTTACATTTGTTCATTTCGCTTTCATCTAATTGTAATGGAATCATTTTCTTGAAGAGAGAGGGTCTGTTTCTCCAAGACTAACACTTCATAACCCATACATTCCTGCATTTATGTGCATGCATACGCCTATTGCCAGGGTAATACAGCCAGCACAATGCACTGGTGTGTTAGACTTGTGTGTGTGTGCGTGTGTGTATGTGTGAAAACATTAACCTTGTATTACAATAGAGAAGCACACACACACACACACACACACACAGGGATTGTATGTAGAGAGCATTAAACGATTTGATCAGCAGAATCAAGCTGCCTGATGAGGCTGGTTGTTTGAAGCCTTTTGTTAAGTACAGATGCGCTTCTGCAGAAAAAGAGTTCCATCAACATAAAATGTAAGTGTTCGAGTAACTTTTCACACTATTTTAGTGTAGTTTTGTTTTGAATTGATACATTGAAATGTAGTTTTGTCTTCACCCTTTAGTGCAAGTTTTGTCTTATGGCTCTGTTTTTTTTTAACATGCCCTAATTATGTTAACCAAGGGGGTAAAATTAAGAAGTATGTTAGCATGCTTCTTGTAAGTAATTTCATTATCCAAACGACTTTAGATTTACAAGAATTTCAGGTTTCTGGGTTTAATTTAAAGTGGAACCTTGCAACACATCCATGAACAAACCAACATTTCAATATCTTATAGCAAAATGTTACATATATCAAACTTATGATATTCCAGTCATGCTTTACCAACTACTACAATAACAAATGTTGATGTTTACAGCACGGTTCAGAGATTATCTATGCGAATTTATGGGTTTCAATAACATCAAATGTCATTCTTACGACGTTTTAAAGCAAAAATAGCTCCTAATATTTGATTTTGACCAAGAAAAGTTTTTATTTCTTATAGAAAATTTGCCTATCCTTGGGTCAAACTTATTGAATATAAACAATGGATGATACTACAAAGTTACCATGAAAAAGAATTGGAAAAAACACTATGGTTGAAAATTTTCATTTTCAACTCCTAGTATGTTTCGGGCGTTACACTGTGTTAATATTTTAACTTGTCTCAGTTTTTTAGAAGCTTGCTGAAAGTTATTTGCCCTTAAATGATCCATATATGGAGAAATTAATGATTAATGATTAAATCCTCAAAATGTTCGGCCCGAACATTTTGAGGATTTGTGATTTAATCACTCACTACTCCAAAAGTGGATCATTTGAGGGCAAATAACTTTCAGCAAGCTTCTAAAATACACAATACATGAATTTAAGACCATTGGCAAGAAGATTGCTAACAATTACATTTTGAAGGCTTTTTTGCCTTCCCAGTACAGTATATGCCCTTTAAAGACCCAATACCACAGTAAGAGTTATTTTTATGTGCAGCTCATCTTACACACATTTGTGGGCTAATGATACATTTTGACTGTGCAAATAAAAGACTTCCATCCCAAAAGAAACAATAACTCTTGAGCACAGATTTATAATTGATGGATGTTTTAAATAAGTCCATTAATCTATTAATAATAAGAACTGGGAATCTCCTAGTCTACAATCAAAATAGTTTCCCACGGAGCCCACTTAAATACATTGTTTATTTCTTGTAACCCTTAAAAACACTCTTCACTTGTTAAGATATTCTGATCAAATAAAAGTGATGCCTGCTTGATCTTGAGTTTTACTTAAATATGTGTTAAAAATGACACGGCACCTGTATACGTACTGTACATGTTACATAATGTATCAATCTGGTGATGAGAAATGCACTGAAGTTAACACTTTATAGTATGAAATTATCTTTCTTGAAGCAAAACATATCAAATAAAAAGCAAAAAATAATTCCAGGAACAAGAGGAGATGCTTATACTATTTTCCCTTCAAAATTATCTTGAATTTCAACAAAAAATATGTATGTTAACACTATGGTGTAACGTCCGTAACATGCTCGAGATACCCCAGGAAGTATCATTTGTATGGCTTACAAAATCTTAAATGTATTTATTACTTCAGATGTTTTAATTTATTCAAAAATGTGACTTTTTTGCAGCAATCCAACAATGCTATGTATTATATAGACTGTTTTTACATGTCATTGTAACTGTTATTGTGTAGAAGGTGAGATGACAAAAATCATGAGAAATGCATGTTTTTCCTTCTTAACTATGATATTTCTACATTTGAAATGGGTTAAAAACACTACAATAGTTTTTTTAGAACATAAATATTGATGTGGAGGCAGAATGAAATTTTACTATATTGAAGAAAGTACGCAGAACTACGATTTTGTGTTAACAAAAAGTTGTGTAACATCCGAAACACTTTTTACTGGATAATTTGCACTAAAAGAAATTTCTTGCATATAAATGGCCTAATTTATGTCTAGAACTGTTGTAGAAGAAGGCATCCTTTGTATCATGATGACTAATTCACTTCAGCTACATTCTTCTCCAAGATTTATGCTGAGAAATGATATTTTTGTTTCGGACGTTACATTTGTTTCGGATGTTACGACTGTTTACGGAAAGTTTTACATTTTTTTTTTATAAGGAACATGTGATTTAATTCTGCATTAATTTGTGCTGTTATGGGAAGCTCTCCTGTGTTTTTTTTTTCAAAATAAAATACTAAATTGTTCCTGCAATTCTCTGATTTTTTTACAATTCAGAATTAACATCGTTTCGGACGTTACAAAATTGTTAACGGAAAATGATATCACTTCCTAACTTCATGAAGAATTTGTTGAACACCATAGCTATAGCAACGCATTGCTATTTTCTGTTTAGGCAATGATAAGGAGCAACCAGTAGATATATTATAACACTAATATCATGTAATTAAATGGTATTCCTGGTGAGTTAAATAAGTGGTAAGATTGTTAACGGAAAATGTAACATCCGAAACACCATTTCCAATAGGACTATTTCTGTCGAAAAAATAGATTGTTCAGCGTCCCTTGAATTTTCTGGAAGTTCCATTCATACTTATTTATTATCACAACATACGAATGACATTGTTTTTGGTTTTCTTTATTTTGCAATCTGTACAAAAAAACACCTTTTTTGGTTGACAAATTTCCGTTAACAATTGGCTGTTCAGTGCTATTTTACACAAGTGTAGCAAAATCGTAAAATTTTTGTTAAGGTATGGGAGGTCAATCTAGGTCCTTGCTTTAAAAAAATATGAAAACCCAAGTCTACATCTGTGTTTTTAAAAAGTTTGAGGCTTTTGAAGTGCCATTAAGCTTTTAGGGGTATATTAAAAAAAACAGAGCCTTATTCTTAGAGGATATTAACACTTGATTCATACCTGTCCTGCTCTCTACACAGAAGACTGTGAACATTGCTATTCCAGCGTCTGCTGATTACGGCAAACAGTACAGGTACTCATTTATGTTGACAGTCTAGAGTACTGGCCCAGCTACCACCATGCCTGTCGTATCCTGCCCAATCCCAGGCTGTGACTACACTACGCCAGAGCTTGATGCCTCTATTGTTGCTGCCCTACTCACAACCCACTGCACGATTCACGCCTCTGGGACAGGGCCAGCCGCCAAGTCAAGAGGCCTACCATAGCTGCAGCTGGTACTAGTGAAGACTGGGCTTACTTTACCTCCCGATGGTCAGATTATGTGGAGGCCACAAAGGTCTCTGGCAAGGACAGGGTCATGCAACTCCTTGAATGCTGCGAGGAGCCCCTTCGCAGGGACCTTACAAGATCCTCTGGTGGCAGCCTCACCGTCAAGTCTGAAACGGAGGTGCTCGCAGCCATCAAGAGACTCGCTGTACGTGAGGAAAACACCATGGTTGCTCGAGTGACACTGCATAACATGCGTCAGGATCGGGAAGAGACGATTCGCAGCTTCGGAGCCCGCTTACGAGGTCAAGCCGGCATCTGTAAATTTGTCATCAAGTGCCCAGGCTGCTCTATTGATGTCAACTACACTGACGAGATACTGCGGGATGCCCTGACCAGGGGAATCGCTGACCCCGAGATCCAGCTCGACCTATTGGGAGACAAGAACCATACCATGGCTCTAGAAGATGTCTTCCAGTTCATCGAGGCAAAAGAAGCCGGGAAGCGTTCCGCATCTTCTCTCCTTGACTCTCATGCCGTGAACTCTGCCAGCAGCTCATACCGGAGGACCAAGCACACGCACCTCAGGGAGGGCCAAGACTTGTGTGACTACTGTGGAAAAAAAGGGACATGGTCGGGGTGCCCCTGCTCGCATCCGTAAGACACAGTGCGATGCATATGGACACAAATGCAGGCACTGTGGCAGACTCCACCACATGGAGAATGTATGTCGCAGTAGGGACAAACCACGACGTTCCCCTCCAGCAAAATCAGAGGGGCTTGAGAATGCCGCCTTTGACTCCTTTTGCTCTGTCCATGGCTATGATCGCTCATGTGGTGGCCACGGCATTCCCCTTGATCATCACGTGTATGATAGCCTTAACCAGGCATGGATCAGAAGGAAATCTTCCCCGCAACCCTTCATAGATGTCACTGTTCAGGTTGTTCCTGATGACTATGAAGCTCTTGGGTATCGCCTCTCCTCCCCCACGATGCCTCACTCTACCCCTGCTATGGCTGACATTGGGTGCCAGAGCTGCTTAGCCGGCATGAAGATAGTTCGACGTCTTGGATTACGTCAACAGGACCTCATCCCTGTCAGCATGAAAATGCGCACTGCCACGAAGGGGGGTGTCAGGATTCTTGGGGCCATTTGTCTGGCAGGACTCCCTGAGGTCATACGTCACTTACGTCACCAACAGCTCTGATCAGCTCTTCCTCAGCCGGAAATCCTGCATTGGCTTGGGAATCATCTCGGACAGTTTTCCACAACTGGGTGTGACACAGGAGCGGCCTCTGATGGATACGACTGCAGCCCTTGAGGGGACCCCTACTGGGAAAACCTGCCAATGCCCCAAGCGCCAAAGGCCACCGCCACCCCCTACCTCACTGCATTTCCCAGCGACTGAGGAAAATCGTGACAAACTCTAGCGATACCTCCTGGACTATTACAAGAGCAGCTTATTCAACACTTGTGAACACCAGCCCCTGCCTATGATGGATGGCCCTCCTATGAAACTGATGGTGGATCCAGATGCAGAGCCTATCGCACACCACACCCCTGTGCCTGTCCCACTCCACTGGCGGGATGCTGTCAAGGCTGGGTTGGATCACGATGTTCAGCTGGGCGTGCTTGAACCTGTCCCAGTTGGGGAGCCTGTAACCTGGTGCCATAGGATGGTCGTGTGTGCTAAGAAGACTGGCGAGCCAAGAAGGACTGTTGACTTCCAGGCCCTAAATGCACATGCCACCCGTGAGACACACCACACCGAATCTCCTTTCCTTCAAGCTCGGTCGGTTCCACATGGCAAGAAGAAGACTGTCTGTGATGCTTGGAACGGCTATCACAGTGTACCCATCTGTCAGGAAGACCGCCATCTCACAACTTCCATAACGCCCTGGGGAAGATACCGCTACAAGACCGCCCCACAGGGGTACATTGCCTCTGGCGACGGCTACACCAGGCGATATGATGATATTGTGTCGGCCATCCCATGCAAAACAAAATGTGTTGATGACGTCTTACTCTGGGCTGACACGTTAGCTGACAGCTTCTTCCAAGCTATCCAGTGGCTGGATGTCTGCGGCCGGAACGGGATCGTCCTCAACCCTAGCAAATTCACATTCGGTGCAGACATTGTTGAATTTGCAGGCTTCGAAATCACCAATGACAGTGTCCGACCATGCCGGAAATACCTGCAGGCGATCCTCGATTTCCCGACGCCCACTACTATCACTGATGTGCGATCATGGTTCGGGCTCGTCAACCAGGTGTCATATGCCTTCAGCATGACAGAGAAGATGCTACCGTTTCGTCAGCTCCTGAAGCCTAGTACGCCATTCGTATGGACCAACGCCCTCCAGCTTGCCTTTGAAGAGTCCAAGGCCTTTATTGCCTGCGAGATCGAAGATGGCGTACGGATCTTTGACCCCACCACGCCTACCTGCCTGGCTACGGACTGGTCCAAAGATGGCATTGGTTTTTGGCTGTTGCAGAAACATTGCGATTGCAGTGGCACTATCCCTTTCTGCTGTGTCTCTGGTTGGAAAATAACTCTTGTAGGCAGTCGATTTACTCATGCTGCTGAATCTCGCTATGCCCCAGTAGAAGGCGAGGCACTTGCAGTGGCAGACGCCCTTGACAAGGCACGATACTTCGTCTTGGGGTGCGAGGATCTCATCGTTGCCGTCGACCACAAGCCACTACTCAAGATCTTTGGTGATAGGGCCTTGGAGGGAATCCCTAATCCCCGCCTGCGGAATGTTAAGGAGAAAACATTGCGATACAAGTTTAAGATGGTCCATGTCCCAGGCATCCGTCACCGTGGTACAGACTGTCTCTCTCGTCACCCAACAGGCGAGCCTGAGAAGTTACACCTCCCGGATGACGTAGCGGTGGTCGATATGGTGCCAGCATCGTTCCTCCACTCACCAGCCCTCATGGGGGGCCTTCGAACCTTAGACCCATACACCGATGCTGTTGAAGTCTGAACACTCTCAACTGCGATGTGTGCTCTGGACTCTATTCACCTCAAGTCAGTTACATGGGACCGAGTACGTTCCGCAACCGCGAGTGATGACACCACGCAGGCACTCCTTGACCTCATTGAGTCTGGCCTACCTGACCATCGCCATGCGTTTCCCCAACCTCTTCATGAATATTTCAAGTTTCGAAATGGACTTTCTTCAGTTGATGGAGTTATCCTGTACAATGGTCGCGTACTTATTCCTCCTTCACTCAGGGATGAAGTCTTAAGCCACCTACATGCTGCCCACCAGGAGATTACGTCGAAGATCGCTCGTGCTGAAGCATCTGTCTTCTGGCCTGGCATCACTCCGGCGATTGCTGCTCTACGCGCGGGATGCACTCAGTGTAACCGTATAGCACCCTCCAATCCCAGTGCGCCACCAGTTCCACTGCTCTCGCCAGTCTACCCCTTCCAGTGTATCTGCGCGGACTATTTTCATTACAAAGGATGCAACTATTCAGTCATAGCGGACAGGTACTCGAACTGGCCAATCGTTGAACGGTCTGTGAAGGGGGCGGATGGCCTAATCACATGCCCACGTCGCATCTTTGCCACTTTCGGCATTCCTGATGAGCTGACCTCTGATGGTGGCCCTGAATTCACGGCAGTAGCTACACGCCATTTCCTCGCCAACTGGGGCATACATCATCGCCTCGCCTCTGTTGCCTTTCCCCACAGCAACTGTCGAGCTGAGGTTGCTGTGAAGACCATTAAACGACTCGTTATGGACAACACTAGCACTACTGGATCCCTGGATACAGACAACTTTCAGGGGGCCATACTTCAGTATCGCAATACCGCAGACAGGGACACGAAGCTCTCCCCAGCCATGTTCGTCTTTAGCCACCCGATCCAGGATTTCATCCCAATTGCCCCTGGCAAATACAAGCCACACAACACCTGGTGTGAAACCTTGCAGGCAAGAGAAGAGGCCCTTCGCAACCGTCACATGAAGGGGGCAGAACGCTGGTCGGAGCACACCAAACGGCTTCTACCTCTTGTTGTCGGCAATCATGTCTGCATCCAGAACCAAACCGGGCCACATCCTCTGAAATGGGACAAGACCGGCATCGTCATTGAAGTACGGCAATATGACCAATATATGGTCCGTGTAGATGGCTCCGGCCGGGTGACACTGCGGGTGTACCCTTACTCTCCCAAGCATCCCACTACCATGTCTGGAGGCCCAGCATCACCCCCTTCACGTCCCGTTGAACCTACAAGACAGCGGTCCGAGCCCATTGCTGATGCCTTCCTACCACCAGTGGTGGATATTGGTGATGACTCCCGCGTATCGCCACCTTTTGGTGATACTCCGTCAACCGCGGTGGGTCGTGCTACTCCTGCAGTGGTTCCCTCTGCCGCTGCACCTCCAGCAGCTGCTCATCCACCCCTTCCTCCTCCTCCTGAGGACAGCCTCATCGCTCCTGCTGCCGACCCAGCCCCTTCACCTAGGCGTTCTCTTCGTCGGGCCGGCAGACCTGCATGGCACTCAGATTATGACATGTCGCCCTAAGTTACGGACGACATTTTCCTGTGTTCTTGTTTTGGAGTTCCTGTTAGTGTTTTACAAAGTTACCTGTTATTTGGATATTGGACGTTTTACTCGAGTTACCCGTTATTTGGATATTTTACATTTTCTTGGACATAACTTTTTGGAAACAACTTTCCTCTCTGACACGCTTCATTACTTCTCATCGTGCCAAAGACTTGGGGGGAGATAGAGGATATTAACACTTGATTCATACCTGTCCTGCTCTCTACACAGAAGACTGTGAACATTGCTATTCCAGCGTCTGCTGATTACGGCAAACAGTTCAGGTACTCATTTCATTCTCTATGCAAGATTTAAGTGCACAGTACAAATGAAGTTACACAGGTCACAATGTTCTACTGTGTGTACCTACTTGTATTTTGAGATGCTTGAATAATGCAGTTTAGGTGAAAGTGACAGTGTAAAATGATCTTATAAACATGCCCTGGATTTGGGGAATAGAACATTGTTCAGTTATATTTACAGCTTTATAAAGAAGTAAATGGAATACATTGTAAATAAGCATTAGGTAAACTTGTTAGAACAAGGGATTTTTTCCCTAGTTAGTGAATGCTGTTTATACACTGACAAAGTAGGCATACACATATACATGAATCAAACATCTTTTGAATGTGTATTACAATGTGTGCTTACTAGTAAATGGATATATTATTTTGGTGCATGTACGTTTGTAAATTATATTTTAGGGCTGATTGTTGATCACACATCCGACGCAGTGGGTAGCCCTCCGAACCAGGACTGGTTTGAGTTATATACGTGTAGGACTGATGAGTTATTGTGGGACGACTATCGGGGAATCACAATGTTAGATCGGCATCAGTACACTGATATTTCCTTTGATTTAGCCAGGGTAACGAATAAGTTGAGTATTCGTATTTTTTATTTCAATCTGACACCTAATGATCCTAGATCCATTAAATGTTTTGAATAAACATACTGAACATGCTGAATAGTTGATGCTTTATATAATAGTTGGGCATCCATGATGAGTTTTCATTCAGTGAACATTTCACTGCAGTGTGCATATCCCATTGAATTTGATCTAGTCTACCCTGTCGCATACACTTGTAGGCCTATTAGCAAAATTGCGTTATTACGGGATTCGGGGCATACCACTTTTTTGGTTTCAAGGCTATCTAGCTGACAGAAAATAATACAGTGTGTATAACTCACATACTTCTGATTTCATGTTTCTTACACCTGGTGTACCACAGGGTTCACTACTTGGTCCGTTATTGTTTCTAATATATATCAATGATATAATATATTCCCCACATCCTTGTGACTACGTTCTTTTTGCAGTCGACACTGCTTTAGTTGCCTCCGAGGAAAGCATTTACATTTTGATCAATAAAGTGAATGTTCATTTAATGCATGTTCACAATTAGCTTTTGTGCAATAGATTATCTCTAAACATTGTAAAAACTCCATTTTGTTGTTTTCAGACATAGGCAAGACCGAAATACTTGTTAAAATGATGATCCCTTATACATCAACAACAGTAGAATTAAGCAATGTTCTGTGATTACATATCTTGGAGTGCTTGAACATATGTATTTATGTTGGGATTTACATATACATTTTGTTTGCGGAAAAATATCACGTAACATTGGTATCATGAATAATCTGAACTCACTATTCCACGTAAATTCTTGTTAATGATGTACAATGCATTCATAGTGCGTCACATCGCTAATTGCAATGCGTTATGGGGTTCGTTGCATCCTTCTAAATTAGTCAGACAAGGGATGTGTTATGGAAGGATATGAAACAACTTTCTTCCTTTGAACCCATGCGTGCCACCGCCGAAAAGTTATGTGGTCTCAGCATGTGATTTTCAGGTGTTTTAACAATAACGAACAGGATTGCGTAGCAACGGTTTCTCAGAGAGAACAAAAGCAGTGTAGAGTGTTATTTCGCTTGTCCAGTTCTGCTGGATTGCATCAATACTTTTGTGAGGAAAAGAGATATCAGCGTACAAAAATAAACAGTTTTTTCTACTTAAATATCTCAGTTGCACGCAAATGCACGCAAACTCTGTTAATGAAAATAAACAGCTTAAGATATCATTTTGATAATGATTGAATCCCACGTTTGCGGAAATCTGCGGAAATTGAAGAAATTTGTTAATTGTGTAAGTAAGAATATTATCTTATATCTCCGTTTGCGCATCCTTCAACAAGTATTTAGAAGAAAACCGAGTACAGGATCTTTAGTGGTGTTGCCAACATAGCTTCCAGAGACAAAACAGTGAATTAAAAATATTGCTTTCCAAGTTGACCATGTTGACAGCAGCTAAATGTCGGTGCCGCGCATGGGACATCAAAGCATTGTAGTGATTGTGAAATGCTTTTGACATTCATTAGCACACTTTTGTATCCATACATATGTTTGAATATATTATGCTCGAGTTGTCCCTCCTTCCTAACACATCCCTGGTCAGACTTCATCGCTTATACAGAACAGAATCCTCCGTATTATATGCGAGTTCTCATTACCTTGAATCTTCGTTCCCTGTTTGAACGTTTCTTAATGTTTTTGATATGAATACGATGCAAATTGCCTGTTTAATGCGTAGATACTTATCAAACCTAATATCTCATGCAGATGTTTTCATTGAATGCTGAAATTCATCAGTACAATACCTTTTTAACCTGTTAAATTCCACATGTGGAAAGTTGAATACAAAATACTCTTTCCAAATCAGCCCGTTGTTTAGGTCCAGTAACCTAGAATTCATTACCAGCCCACATTCAGAATGCTTAGTTCATCTTCTAAAAGCCCTTATACCATATGTTTTATAATACAGGTAACCTAGGCTCTGTGGCGCACTGGATGCATCGCATTCTTAATTCTTTTGTCTATCCTTTTCGCAGCTAGGAGCCGTGCCTAATCTATTGTTACTCGCGGTTTTTTTTTTCGGTTTGCCTGATTTTGCCCTAAGGGTATTATGTAATAGTAAGTGAAGTGACACATATGGGAGAACATGATTGGTAGATTTTGTTTTGGTATGATGGAACGAGGGTCCGAGGGTACATGAGTTTGAGCAGAGAGGTGTAAGGAATGGAGTCAGCACACGAAGTGTAATTTATTCCGACAGCAGTCGCGTGCATTGATATCACAATGGAATATTTGACGCGTTTGGCTTTTTGATCGAGGGAGATCCGCCGCCAAACAAGCATGAAAACTGTAGGATGCATTTTGAGGAATATATATTCTGTATGCGCAGAAGATTTTAGAACCACTTCATGAACTGAAGTGCATGTGCAGTAGTATTACATGTTATTAAGATACGATTGTGTGAATTTCAGATTGTATTGTTTCTTCGTTTTTGTGATAAAAGGAGAATACTGTAGAAAACATACCAGAGAAATGCCTCCATATCGCACATTTCCGAATCATATTTCCTTAAAAATATCTTGTAAATCGTTTATTGAATGTTTCATCTTTCATGGAAACAACCTCAATTTCGTGTGCGGAGGTGTCCGAAAAAGTAACAGATCAAATTCTTTCTACAATTTTTTCAAAATTTCCCTTCGCTCACCCCAAAACTAATTCACAGTGCGTGATGTAAAAAGCCAGCTACGAGCTCCCAGCGAAGGCTGAACGGTTGACGTACTTCTCAAAACAGATTTTCTTTTGTTATTCAGAGAAGGCACTACCTAATTAGAAATACAGCTAATTGTTTAAAACACCTGAATGTCTTGAATTTTTATGAGGCGGCGGACCTCATAGATCAAAGCAAGTCTATCCGAGGGCAGTCCATCCATGATAGGTCCATGGTTTGAGGGAGTGGTGTGAGAAGCTATTTTGTCGTAATTGACGTGTTTTGTCACCCACGGGGAGGAGTCCTGTGTGCGGGAGAGAGTCGGGAAAGGCTGGGGACTTGCTGCATGAGAGTGAGTATATCCGCCCCAACTCCAGCTGCCACTGTTTCTGCTGTCATGAGCGGGAAGTGCAGACGGCCGTCGTGTGGACACAAATTCCTCCGGGAGGCAGGCAACAGGGTCTTCGATTCTTCAAAATAACTGTAAGTCTGAAACATGCCAGTTTGCGGGGGGTTTCTACAACTGTTTAATTTATGTATAGGCAAGTCTTTCAGATTAAAGTTTGACTTTCTAAAAATCAGTGCTTTCAACTAAAGTGAACATTTTAAATACAAACAATTTCTGACACGAAAATTACCATTTCAAATTGAATGATTTCTTCTAGTTCGGAAACTGAACGTATGCATTTTTCAGCAAAAACTGAAATGTGTTTAACTAGTAGTCAAATGTCTTAAACGCCCTCTTTTGGCAAGTAACAAAAGTCGGCCATTTTATGTCAGCCATGTCGAACTTTGAGGAAGTTTGGTACCACCGTGTATTTACGGCATATATTTATATTGGGATGAAAAGAAGAACTACTTTAGCGTGGCTATATGTTTTGATAATCAATGGTTTATGCAACCTACGCATTTTGTTAACAAGCGGTCATAAGTATATGGTTGCTGGTTAAATGGAAGTATTGTTCATAGCAGAAGTATGAATCATTCTAGCATTGGGCATTATTATGCTAGTAAATGACTATTATGCTAATTGGAGATATCGAGGAGATATCCGGTTGCTGTTTTTTTATTTTTTTGCGAAGTCTATTTGGTAAACCAAATAGTGTGATTATTGTCCTTTCAGATGTCGTGTGCTTTACAAGATATAAAGTTAAAGCGTACAAGTTATACTTGGGTTGAATATATATTTATGATGCGGTGTAACTATATTTCAGCCGTAATCAAGGGTTCAGCCATCACGTGCCCTTGCACCCAGACCGGGCGGTGACTGTTCGGTTTCCTGGTCTCCCTCATCGACGTCGCCGAGCATCTAGGATCGCAACTACGACGACCTCAGCTAGGGCATCGATGTCCTACCGTGTAACCTCCACAGCGGGTCTTTTGATGAACTCGCGCTTCAAAAATCAACGTTATCGCGATCGCGTCGTCAAGGCAACCGGGTTGTATTGACGTTGCACACTGCGCAGAACATTATCAACCGGCCATATGCAGGTTTTGATATCTGTACCAAAGATAGTTTGATATAAACCCATAATTTCATTCATTACTTTTGATATATATGACATGACTAGTAGACAGAGTCAATCGGAAAATATTTGATTGTTTATCCATCCTCATTCCTATTTAAAGATTATTGTATTGAGGCAACATTTCACTGCTCAATTCAATTGCTATGTGTATGTTATTGCGTTTCATTATAATCTGATTATTTCATGCATTCCTTCTAACTAAAGTTTCATTTTGAAACTACATGTACTTAAACATTAATTTCGATTTTTATTCTTTATTTATCTTATTTATGAAGAACCCCACAATGTGACAAACGGCATTCCTCCTCTCTAAATACTCTTTACCTGGCGCAACATAGAATAAAATAAGTTAAGAGCTTTAGCTCCCCGGTGTAATTATTTTATTTATCTGCATGCTCTTTTTACACAGGTGTACCCAATTTATCAAGCCACTGAGGCATTTACAGGTAAACCTTTTTCTGCATTGTTTATACTTGACCCGTGCTCGTATTGGGCATTCTCATTTGACTCATGCATACTTATTTGCAGTAGAAAATCCACCTCAATGCATATCATGTAATTATACACTAACAATTAAACACATTCTCCTTGAATGTGTTGAGCTTGCAAATATTCGTATTAACTTTTTGATTGTCCTGACCTCAAGAGATTATTTAGAGATATTTCGCGATTATGTGTTATAAACTTTCTAAAGAAGATCAATCTTTACACTAAATTTTAAGTGGGAAACTGATCGTATCCCGATCACAACAGGTATACCCTTGGGCAAGGTATTTTATTCCAATTGCCTAGTCTTTCGGATGAGACTTTAAACCGGAGAGTCACACCATTGGCACGTTAAAGAACCTGCTTCTCTTTTCATAAAGAGTAGGGAAGTTATCCCGGGGAAGTAGTTAACATATTGATTTATTTCTGATTTATAATCCTGCTCAAATTCTGTAAATTGACATTAGGGAAACTTGAATTGTATAATCTTTTTACATGAAATGTTCGACACTTATGACACTCAAGTGTTACTAGCGTCGTTAATTTCTTAGCAATCAATCAATCATTGTTTATACTTACATATCTGCAATACTCATGTTGTGCCGCTTTTTATTAATCGTCGCTATTGCCGATCAGTCACTATTTATATTTTCCTATGTTAAGTCATATGTTGATATAATACATGTTTCAATGTTGTATATTTTTTTTAGTTGTTCTAGATTCGATGTACTAGTGGTCAAGACGCGGCCCATCGATATCGCCTGGCCCGCCAACGCCAAGAAGATCGCGCGGGAGATCCTGGATTATGTCACGGACGGCGACACAAGCCCTCTCCTGGTCCATGCCTTCTCCGTCAGCAGCCACGTGTACGCCAAGATGCTCGACCTGATGGATGCATCAGAGGGAGAAGAAGCGCGCGTCTGCGGAGCGGAGTAGCCGTTAGGCCCATGCATCGGTGCGTTACCACATCGTTGATCAGATCCTGTACAGTTGTATTCTCTCCAGGGATAGCTACGAGGGTATCTACTCGCAGGCCGCCAACAACTCCTTTACGCAGTTTGTCATCAAGAGGGTTGCAGAGACCTACTATCATGACTATTGGCTGACCAACATGTACACCATGGATAGCATCGTCAAGGTGAGCTTGAAGGGTGAACTCTCCCGTGAGCATTGGCGTGAAGATGTGTAGTAAGCCAATATGGTTTTCAGGGAATGGTAATGTAAGAGTTAAAGGTTCGTCTCATTGGTGTAGATGTCGCAAGGACAGCATAGATAAGTTACAGAGACTTACAGGAGACTCGAAAAAGAATCAAACGCATTCGAATTCACGATGACTTCTCGGAGACCCGGCTAGTCTCGCGGAGACTCGGTCTCAAACAAGCCACATATTTCGAACATTTTACAAGGCATAAACTCAGCAGTAATTTACATCTTGGGGAATCATAATTCATAATGATTCATTAATGCATGCATGAAGGAAAGCGAGAATTTCCAAAGAAACAAAGCAGAGTTTATTAATGGTCCTATTGTTCTGCATTGTCCTTCAGGTGAATGAGATCTCCACTGGCCGCCCGGTCAAGGCGCCCGCCCTGAACCCCTTCTCTCGCGATGACCCGATCGCCACGGCCAAGGAAAACGACGAGTTGGTCGAGCAGTTGCGCAAGCATGTGGAGAGCGACCTTGACGTCAAGTGTTGCAGAGCTCCCCACTTTGCGAAGCACAGTGAAGAGTAGGAGGAGAGCATCTACGGCTTTATGGGCAAGCTGACACTGCAGCGCTGCCGCACGTTCCAGTTAGAGAAACTCAGCAGTAATTTACATCTTGGGGAATCATAATTCATAATGATTCATTAATGTATGAAGGAAAGCGAGAATTCCATAAGAATTCCGTCGTCGGCGGGGACGCTACTGTAGGAAGCGCCAAAGCAGGCCGAATTAAAGTAGAATGAGTGAGGGAGATTGTCGAGAACTCGCGGAGCTCAACAAATGAACACTAGGCTAAATCTTCCTAAAGGAGTGGTCACTATAGACTGTAGGATGGACTTTGCCACGACTTAACGAAGGATGAGTGAGGGAGATATTTCCGCGCGCCAGCTTGACAAATGAACAAGAAATCTCTCCTACCAGAGATGCCATTATAGGATGGACTTTTGCGAAACTTGACAAAATGTTAAGGGAGAGAGAGCTAGAGCCCGCTGAGCTAGCGCAACAAATCAACTCTAAATCATGCCTAAAATAAAGGTCACGATGAATTAACGGATGGGCTTCATGGGCTTTGGAACGATTTGAAGAGAACGCGCAGAGGTAGCTCAACTAATCAACGCTACATCTCTCCTTAAGGAGAGGTCATTGAAGGGTGGACTTTCCCACAGAGGAACACCGGGGTAACTCCACACATGTCCTATATAAATATCAGCGACACATCTCTCTCTTGATTAAGCTGCGAGCTTTAGGATTGACTGGTCAGAAATAACCGCCAATCTTAATTGTTTACATGCCGAAACTCGCACATCATTATTGAACCAGCGGACTGCATCTCCTTTGGGGTATTGAGCATTAGTTTATACCTGATGCAGGGGAACAAAAGGTATTTTGTATCCACTCATTGGACAGTCAGTATAGACATGTTCACCGTAATAGCGGATCATATTCAGATATGCCTAGAACGAGTATTTACCAAACTTGTGACATATGACTCAAGTCATAGCTCTATGTGTTATATCACACAAAGAAGAATGTTTCATTATCATGTACAGTATGTATAATATGAAACTGATATGTGAGCCAAGAATCTGAAGGTTGAGATTTTGTACGTCGTATACTGTGTAAAGTTTACTTGAAAGAGTTTAGATTGATGAAAAAGAACCAGGGGTATGGGGCATGGGAAGAAGGGTAATTAAGTTTATAAGCATCCTGACTGACTGGTTTACCATGATATGCAATTGATACAAAGAGCTCAGTACAGAGAACTGTGTGGCACTCCATGATCGCCTACGTCACACGACAAAGCACCCAGAGAGAGAGAGAGAGAGAGAGGTAGTATATCAAGCAGTCATATTAACTATCAAGATAGCTTGGGCAGATCACAAGGCAAATCATGATCGTTGAATTATTTCACGAAAAGTTGGATTGCATGCATGAATACTTTTGAACAAAGAATGACACCACCTCTCTTAACTCTAATACTTCCGGGGTATTTCAAAGCATGTTAGAGTGGAGGGGGGGGGGGGGGCATTATGGCCATGGGCCGCCCGATTCCCTCAATTTTTTTTTATTTTTTTATAAGGGTCAAGAATTATGTACTCCACAAGTTGTATAGCTAAATTTACGAAAGTGCCTTTATTTTTTAAATTCAATAATGTATGCTCATTTATGCAAGACACCACTATAGATAAAGCCTCAGGAATATCAATTTCTGGTACAAATGTCTTTCAAAAATCCCTCATCAATGCCTGAAAAAAGGATAGGTTGTGGTAATTATTTCTCACGTATTCATTGTTTTTCGTCAAGCGCATTTTGCGATTTGGCTGTAAGTGTGTGTGAATGTATGTGTATGTGGGTTTGTGTGTGTTGTAATTACTTACACTACCTATTAGAAAAGTATTTACATAAAATGGGAAATCTCCTGCATGATTTTGTCCATATGGTTGTGCTCAGTCATATAGAAAAATAGCAAAATTTCAGTGACATGTGCTTGGTATACGTAATCTGATATCGGCACGGTAGGTCCGATCGTCATAAATTTGGTATAAAAATGTGCGGAAAGGATCAGACAAAAAAAATCATGTTCGTTTCGAAATATTGAGGTGTTCGGAAGTAACGACAAAAAATTGACGGGGGTGGGGGAATAATGCACCCCCGGGAGTATTAGGATTAAAGGATTATGTGAAGCACGTCGAATTCTCAATACTGCACATATAAGGGAAAGTCGTCCCATGATGTATTAGTGTAAGAGACCGGCAGCATGGCTCATTCTTCGACATATATTCCCGTCAGACACACGCCTGTGTTGCAAGTAATAGCACGTGAAGTGCACAGTACTGATGCAAGAACACGACATGGAATTCATTCTCTATAAGAAGCAGAATAATTGTGGTTGTATTCAATTGAGGAAACCAATGTTTGAACAAACTAGTCTCTCTCAAATGACATTCTATTGCATATGTGAATCTCCAACGATATAAGCTATCCATCATGTACATTGTATATCTATATATTCATGTTATCAGAATCAGTGTTGGCGTGTGTAAAGTATCTAATTGGTGATTGAAATGGCCTAGCTTCTTTGCATTGTAGAGTGTACAGCTCGGTTTTTCTTGATTTCCCCCGAGATGTTCCTTCGCATATACATATATGATTCTCTCTGCTTGTGATCTGCGTCGGGTTTCGCTGAAACTCCTTGCGTCGGACGCAAGGACGACGCAGGGAAGGATCGTAGAAGTTGGCAAGCAAGCTGCCAACTCCACGTAGAAAAACACGAACGGCCGGTTGTGATCATGGCATAAGGGATCCTTGTATAAATGTACTTATCTTGTAAAGGATGGAATAAATAAGAATGTAATAAGTTATATTTTTAAATGTTTAATAAAGACAGCATTATGAAACAACAGGTATGTATTTTTAATTTTTAGTTGTTGAAATAAAATGTATGTTTGTCACATATCCCACCTAATATCCCTCATTCTCATTTTCAATTTTATATTGTAATAAATTATTTCACTTTCTTATTCTGATTTTAGTTGTATTTTTGTGGGGAGGGGGGGGGGGGGGGGGGGCTCAGCCAGCAAATAATATGTAAGAAAACAACATGACTTTTTTATATTCAGGAGAGTTTTTGTCGACAATTGCCAAAGTGTTGCATCACTGTTTGAATTGAGTTTTGACTAGGACAATTCTCTGCATCCACAATATAGATATTTTAGTGTTTCCTTCATCAAAACAATGAGCATTTACATGATTATACATGGATCAGTTTCATCATTACCGTATAGATATATGTCATGAATTTGAAAATGTTGATGCATTCAAGAATAAAAAATATATTTGTGGGGAAAGTAAGCAACCGTCTACGTCTGCTTATCTGAATATTGAGTACCGAAGTGTGACGCCATTTGAGCATTATTGTCAAGACAAATGGCTCTAAACAATATGGGCAGAACGAGCAGCGGTGATTACAACGGGGAATGTAATTGAGAATGCCGGACACTAGTCCGATATACAATATCGGACAGGTAAACCTCTCAGTGGAGTGAGTTTGCTTAGAGCCAATTTGTCTTGACAACATGTTCATATGACGACACTACTTCGGTACTCTATATGAAAGAATGCTTGCATCGGAAGAGAAAAGAACAACGAAGATGGCTTTAGAGTAAGAGAAGTGGTGGTGGTGGGGGGGGGGGGGTAGAGAGAAAGAAAAAGAGGAGGAGGGAGAGAGAGAGAGAGAGAGAAAGAGAGAGGTGGAGAGAGAGGAGGTTGGGAGAGAGAGGGCGAGAGAGAAAAGCGAGCGTCATGGAAAAGTAGTAACATTTCAATGGCCAATTATCTCACAGCATATAAGATGTCATATCATAGTTCATGTTACTACAAGATTGTATCAGATTTAGAGGGCTCTCGGGTCACTTTCAGGAAACATTTGGGCAAAAATCCCCCCCCCCTCCCCCATGTGATTGTTTCATAAATTGCACATTTCCTTATATCAAAAAGAAAAATACCTCAGTAATAGACAGAAACGTGTTGACAATCTGCAAGTATATATGTTTAATAACCTTTGAAAAGGTACCAACATCAGCAATCGGTCTGTTGGCTCAGTTGGTAGAGCGTGAGACTGATAACCTGAAGGTCGTGAGTTCGATTCCTGACATAGATGCTCTTTTGGTTTTTTTCTCCATGATCTGAAACTAATAGTCTATACGCTAAAATCACCAAACAAAACCACCGACGTCTTATAGCCTAGTGGTAGGGTAAGCGCCGGGACTACCTCACACTCGTGCTAGCGAGCACGGGTTCGAAACCCGCTAACTCCAAGGTTGCAAAGCCAAGGTTCAAGGATTGTCGGATGGCCCGGCAAAGGCATTGGGATCACCCTTGTTCCTCCCCTAAAGAGTTAGAGTCTATAGTTTTTATAGGCTATAGTTTTTAGGAGGTAGGAAGGGATACGCGATGGGCCGGTCGCCATACCAGAAGGGAACTAATGGTAGTCGGTAAGGGTGATGTGCTTAATTGCAGAAGCCCGAAGTCACGACACCTGAACTCCTGGCAACCATCGCTTAACCTTTTATTTTTTTGTTGTTGAAATATTGATGTTAATTGTTGTTTTCCTTCTATCTCTGATGACAACAATCAACCAGAGCCTTATCATCTTTGTTGTTCCGTTTTTCATTATTCCATATTCCTCTTCTTATTACTTTTCACCCCGGTTTTTTGTCCATTGATTTTCTACACTTTCCTGGAGCATGTTGCATATAGGTTTTAAATTATTCTACCTTACCATCAACGGTAGCTACCAAGAAAACCTATCTGCAACATATGGCCCTGATCTCTGATATCATCCAATCTTTCTTATTTGCACAGAGTAGCGGAAGGCCTTCCCTTCAGGGAAACGCCTGATCGGAGGAGGGTTCGTTTTCCAGTAGGACAATGACCCAAAGCACACGTCAAGACTATTCAAAGAATATGCAAAGGCTACTTGAAGAAAAAGGAAGAGACACAAGTCCTCGCAATCATGGATTGGCCGCTCCAGTCTACAGATTTCAATCCCCTTTCTTGTCATTTATGTTTTTGAATTAAAAAAAAAGAGGTTTCCATACAAGTGAAACACTAAGTATTGTTTGATTTTATTTGTGTTTGACTTCTAACTAGGAAAAGGAAAAATGAATGAAGTTACGCATTTAACCCTGTATAATGGTAAAAAGCTCTGGATATCTAGATTACGCGAATGCAATAAAAAGGTTAGCATTTTGAGAAAATGCCATATTGACTGGTAGGCAGCCATTTAATAGAGTATAACTTTGTTTGAATCAAGGATAAAAAGGACATATTTATATACTTTCACTTTAAAACAAATCTTGAACTATGCTATGAGCCTGAATATTAATAAAGCCTACCAATTATACACTGAATGCAGGTGTTCCGAAACTTTTGGAGTTCAATCCCTCTTACTTTCTCTCCCACTACATATTCCTCTTACTTTCTCTCTCCCTAAACGGTACATACAGCTGGCCACCATACCGTACCGGGTAGGCAAGCGAAGTAAAGGCAGACCACAGCAAAGGTGGATAGAATCAATCAATGGACAGATGGAGCAGTCAATATACCAACTAACACGGGCTGCGACAGGTAGATGCTGCTGCGGGAATATTCATTTTTATGATTCATTCAAAGAGGAAATGTCAATTACAGTACATGTACGGAAAGAAAAAAAAATCATAAAAGCAAATATAAAATTGAAGAAAAAACGGGGTAAGAGAAGCACTATCATCTAATGATCAAAAGTGGTGCATGTAGTTGCAAAATGATGAGTAAAGCACAACCCTGTCACATCAAATCTCGTAGGAGAAGGGGTGAAGTTGATAGTCCGTATGGTTTTGGAAAATAGATATGAAGGACTGAAAATATGTGTGTTTTTTTTACAGAATGATGGCAAGATCGTCACGCTTGCGAGACGATAAATCTCATGCTTTTGTTCAGATGCATATGCATAACTTCAGATGCTTACGAATAGAAAGTTTGGATGATATCAGAGATCAGGGCCATGTTGGAGATATGTTTTCTTGGTAGCTCCAACTACATTTCAGTTACAATAATTGAAAACCTATATGCAACATCCTCCTGAAACTGACAACAAAGTGTGAATAATAATAATAATGATAATAATAATAATAATACATGATGCTTCTGGCAGAAATACCACGTGGGCTCACATGTGTGGTGCACAATGGGGGTTGTTGTGCTCTGAATTAATTTTCTCATACACACAAGTCCAAATCTGACCAATAGTTGATCAGGGTCAAATAGTAAAATATTTTCCATATGAAGTCCATGTATTTTATAATTAGGCAAAAAAAAAAGACACCAGCAGTCCGAATGGAGAAGTAAATTAAGTACATTTTTGAGTAAGAGATCAAAGGGGAAGGGACTGAAAGTCAGCAATTGTTTAATTCAGTTAGAAATTAATATCAGTAAATAAATTTCAGTAAGAAATTAATTTGATAATTCTGAGCACAATAGATGAAACCGCCATGTACATGAAGTCTGTGTAATTTTCAATGAGGCACAGAAAACAGCGGTCCATATGGAAAGATAAACAAAATATATTTTTGCCTGGAGTAGATTTTTGGGTAAGAGATTAAGGACAAAACGACTGATAGTCTGCAATCGTTTAATTGAGAAAGAAAAATGGAGAACAAGGGGATACCTTCTCGTTAAGCCAATAATACAGTTTAAATGATGCAACTTTTTTTTAATGAAATGGGCAGAAAGATAAGTTTTGAAAAACATTAATCTTCAATGGTTATGTTTAACTTTATATCAATTTGAAGAGACAACTTTGCATATATATAAAGCATCACATTGCTAGTACTGCAGAACTGCTAGTACTGCAGAATGTCCATGCTAGGTAAGCCTAATTCTGACATAAAAATAAAAATGCTAGGAATCACCATTATCATTTAATCTTTCAAGTTCAGATTTTTTTGAAATCTTTGCATGAGACCATTCACAAATATCTCATTATGGGTAACAATGTGACTAATCACATATTTATATACGTTTAACATGATTCATCAAAACACTGATTGATACAGAATATAGTTTGTTTTAAACTATCAAACATGAATAAATATTGTGTCCCTTGAAAGTGTAAAACATAAAAGGTCAAGGTCTAAGAAATATGCCTAAATGAATTACACAAAGATCAAAAAGGTACACCGTTTGTTATGAATATAAGCAAAATATGTGCCCAGAACCTGATTTTGCTGTATGATTTCATTTTCTGTTCAGGGGTTATACTACAGATGTGATACTAATTAATCTAGAATATTATGCTCTACCAGATAACAATATGCAACAACAATGCTTTTGAACAATAATATACACAAAGAAATTGAGTAGGTACTGTCATTTTAAAAAGGTTCTTGTCCTTCTCAAAATGGGTATGCCTCAGACCAGCAAACCCAGTGTACACACTCATTTAGTACTTGACATTAACAGAATATACACAACATTAAATAAACAGATGCTTTGTGATGATGGATGTCAACATATTGATGCATTTTTCTTCAATTTCTTCTTAAAACATCTCCAGACACAAAGTAATACATGTATATGTACATTAAGTTGTTAAATGTGTATGTTGAGTTGCAACACTTTGCAAAACTTTGGACTAACCTTATTTGGGATGAGTCTAACAACTAATCGAGATGTTAGACTAGCCTAGTCACGGGAGATGTTGAACTGTTAAAGATGTTTACACCACGGGATTGCCCTGCTCCTTCGGGAAAATACTACGTCAGATTGCTGTTTTGTACACGGCCGGCGATTGTGCGTATACGCGTACGTGCATTCGAAGCTTGAAGCTAGCTTGACCGAGCGAATCAATTTTGTGTATGTTTACAACAAACTTCGCGCGAAACGAATTGCATGCCGGGAATGGTCGATCGAGCGTGCTCGATTTTTCTACCTTCGCGTAACTTCGCGTAACTTCGCAATTTTTTGGGGCAATGTGAACACGATTGTAAAATTTTGCGATTTTTAACTTCGCGATTTTTTGTAATGAGAATGGCCCTACTAATGCATCCATCACACGGTTGAAAAAATAACTTATACAGCACCAGATTTAGTTTGAATATACACTTACAAAATAAGTGATAATATGTAAAAAAAAAAAAAAAAAAAAAAGAAAAGAAAGAAGAAAACAAATAACATTTCTTCTATAAAAAGAAAAAAAAAAAGGCTTACGCTAAAGACACACCCACTTCACCTGTTTACTGAATGCAGTGCAGACATGGTCCAAGGTACACATTTGTATCACATGTGTGAGCTCTCCTGACCACATTATGGTCTGCTTTCATGTTATCGAAATATTCCCAAAAACCTGCACTGATCGGGCTAGGAGACTTGATAAACCCCTTTTTCTGCAGGGAGCCACTTCCTTCTCGTTTCGATAAAGTACGCCAAATCTAAGCTTGAATATGTGATAGAGGGCGATAAAGTTCCAACTCTCCCCCAGTCCAAGGTCAGTATTTGCCCTCTTATACCATTGAGAATGGTTGAGTACTGAATATCACAAACTACGTCCAAACTCTATATTAACCAAGGACAAATAATCCATAAACAGTACATGTATAAAACCAAATATTTTCAAAATGTGACGAAAGTGCATTGTACTGTTTAGCAATGGTATTCACTGTAATTGTGGACGTATATGTTTGTGTAATGTGAAAATCTTTGACACAATGTTGATACAGCATTTTTTGTTCACATTTTGCAAGACTCAAATGACATTCTGGCATGCTTTCACACATCTCTAACATGCCCATATTTGGCATGAAATTCATTGTGTGTTGATAAAACCTGAATATTAAGATTTGCAGCATTGAGATGAGCATCAGAACATGAATTTTGAGAGCACCGTGAGATTCACTATACACATCAAGAGCCAGTATTTCACGTAACACATATTTCCATGGAACATCAACACATATACAGCAACGGGGTATTCAGAGTAAATACTGAGTGGAGTAATGCAGAGAGATTAGTAGAATAAACAATTAAAGGGGATGGTTGATAATTCATGCTGGATATAACAAACTAAAGGCACATTCACAAATAGTTGTTTTGCTGCTACTGCTCCATTTACAGCCACTCAGCTGGTCTAGACCAGCAACAACTTCTTCAGGCTTGAACTCTTAAACAGTCATCAAGACAATGATAATAACAGCACCCTTTTTTGCAGCAATGTACGTGATACATTTTCTTTACATCCCCTTTCTCTTTCTTCGTCTTATTCTTTGTACCATTACATTCCCTTGATGATTTCCTCCGCCAGCGCAATACCCCACTAGCGCCTGGAACGAGACTAACCGCGCTAACCCCAGTGACAGGCGAGGGGTGAACGGAAGATCTTTCGGAGCGCCAGGAGTATAGGCATATTTCGGCGCACGGGATACATAGTTCCGTGGATACAACTGGATACAACTGCTGATACAACCGAAGCGTTAAGCTGAGGAAAGATAGCGTATACATTCAGATCGCCGAGGAAGTGATAGTTCGTCTCATTGCCTGAAACCAAAAAGTTGATTATTTGCTTTATATTCCACATCTGATACCAACAATCTATAAAATAAATGACAATTTAACGTACAAAAGCGTTCGGGTCGGTGCGGCTACATGATGTACTTTTTGGTTTCATATTTACGCGACGTTCCGAAACCCGGAAGCAAATTGACTTTGTGCACGTTGCGATATAGACTCTACAAATTCCAACGAACACTATGACATAGTGACGCTAATTCGTAAGATTTTGACGGAAAGGCAAGAAGTAATCGAAATTCGCTTACCTGTGCGGTATCGGTGAGAACATAGATCTTCCGAGAATATCTTTCATAATTCTAATAGAATACAGGAAAGTGAAATTCTAGGTCAATTTTGGTATACGAGGTGGTAGAGAAATGCACACTTGCTTTGGTGAAATACTGTGTGGGGGAAATGGAAGGCTTCCACTGCTTTGTACGTACGCCCGCGGCGCAGCGCGCTATAACCACAAATTTGTAAATAAGCGCACTGCGGCGTCGATCGTCTGCGCCGAGCTACAATTGGTAGTCCGAGCTACGCACTTTTATTTCTTCTCAGGTGATCAGATGGGAAAAACTACGCTTCATCACGTAATCAACTCTTTACCAATCATATAGCAACATTCTTAGTATGTGGAATATAATTGGTTCTGAGAACCAAATATAATAGGAACGGAATATGCCATCACACCGGCGACAATTTGTGCAGAACCCTGACACCACAAATTGTCACCCCCTGCCCAAATTGTCGCCGGCGACAATTTGTGCAGGGGGTTGACACCACAAATTGCCCCCCCCCCCCCTCGAAAGACATTCAATAATATGTTGAAGCCTTCAAGGCCATTTATAATAGGGGCTTACATTTTTGGTAATGTAATAATTCGTGACAAACACAATACATGAAAACCAACACATAACTCAAGTGTATGAATACACATAAACCAAAATAAAAGGTCACGTTAAAGTTTGCAGTGTGTGTGTGTGTGTGTGGGTGTGTGTGTGTGTGTGTGAGTGTGTGCGACTGTGCTTTGCGAGTGTGTATGTGTGTGTATGAGTGTGCGTGTGTGTATATGAGTGCGTGTGTGTGAGTGTGTGTGTGTGCGGGGGGGGGGTATGGGTGAGCGGTACCAGGTGAACGGATTAAAATCAAGGTGTCTGCGTATTGTGCCCAAAATAGTCCCCATTTAGTCGACTAGAATTGTGTGAATCAGTCATATAGTGGGGCGGTTAAGCAACAAATATGAGGTGAACTTTTGTCTACAAGCGCCAAATTTGACACACATGTTCAAAATCATATTTGGAACAATACCAGATATAGAGGCATCTCGAAATATTTTCAGAGGCGCCTGGGGGCTCCTAAAGTGCCCTAGGGGCCCTATATGTTATTTTTACTTCTTTTTGAAAACGCACGGCCCGACTTGAAAAAAACCCCTTGATATGAATCACCCTTGGGTAATAGGGACCTTACCTTGTTAAAATTTGTGTTCATAAGTGGCAAGGGGGGCGGTGGATAGCCCCCACCCCCCCAAACGCCCCCGGGGGACATTCTTCCGTTATTTCAGGGCATTTTCTCAACAACAAATAACTTGATTTTAACCAAACTTGATAGGAATCATCTGAAGGTAATAAGAAACTTTAATCGTTAAACTTGCGATACACAAGTGGCAGGGGGCTGGGGAAGGAGAGGGGGGGGGGGGGTAGACCCCAAATCGCGCCGGGGGAACTTATTTCTAATTTTTTGAATACTTTTTCTCAAGAATAAATAACTGGAACCATCCTTAGCTATTAGGGACCTTAAGTTGTTAGAATGGGGGGACACAAACGGCAAGGTGCCGGGAGGGGGTAGCCCCCCCCCCCCCCAAAAAAAAAAAAAAAAAAAAAAAAAAATCCTCTTATTTTTCTACTTTTGAGAAGAATGAATAACTTTTTAACCAAACTTGATAGGAACCATCCTTGGGTATAAGGGACCTTGAGTTCTTAAAATGGTGCAAGTGGCAAGGGGCGGGGGGGGGGGGGGGGTAGCCCCCCAAATTCCCCCGGGGGCAAATTCCCCTCATTTTTTTCCTTTCACTTAAAGGTAAACGACTGGATTTTAAGCAAACTTGAAAGAAGTTACCTATAAAAAGAGGACTTAAGGTTGTAAAAATGGGATACATATCTCAAAAATGAATGTTGGATTTCATAAAAACTCAACAGATTATTCAGATTATTCTCAGACAATTGGAAAGATTTGAATGGGACCCCATCTGACATTAACTAGCTACAGCACAGCCCCTCCCCCACCACCTCAGAAATGCGCTTTGCGGTCCAACATTTCAAGAAAAATGGAATGTTTTCTCGAATGTATCCAAACTGTACAGTAACCAAGGATAATCTAACGTACACATCTGAGGAGGAGACAAGGAGGATCAAAGATGGCGTCCAAAATGGCTGCCAAAGTCATGTATTTAGCTTTATTCTGTTCCACTTTTACCTACTAGCATCAAATTAGTTTTTGAGCCCTCAGAACTGGTGCCTATATCCATAATTGCTGGAAATGTCTTGGTCCATCGCCATACCATGGACCCTATCACGTGGTATGGTCCATGGCAAGGCGATGAACCAAGAGTTTATACAGATGATGGACTGAGCAGCTCCTGACGAGGAACACATGACATTGCATTGTGTGAAAAAAATGTCACCATGAATCTATCCAAAAAATATATAGATAAACAGCATTTCTTTGCATCACTTAATGTAGCAAACATTATGTTTCTAAGTTAAGTAATTAGCGCATCAATTTCATCTTCCCGTTGACACTATTTTTTTTTTTTTTTTTTTTTTTTACAGATTTCTATTCTATCTACCCTTTCACAATCAACTATCGTGTACCATTGAGTGATGTGACGATTTGTGTTAAATTTATTCAAATTTGTTGGACATTTTGAAAACTGATTGACTACATTATTTTAATTTGTTTATATTTTCCATTATAGTTATTTTCTATGGAAATAGTATTTGCATCACTGTTCTTTCAAATTCTGAGCACTACCGAGTTCTCTTTCACTGTTAACTATCTTATGGTTACAAAAGAGTCTTAAAACATTTGTAAGTATTATTGTGTCATGATACTGAAGAATGGCGACCTTGAAAACACTTTTAGATGCCTCAAAACGATATCTCATGTCATTCCAGATAGTATTTTAAACATATGCTCAAAATTTGGTGCTTGTCGAAAAAGGTTAACAGAACGAAAGAAAAAAGTTAAGACATGCACTGAGGGAGGTAACGAAGTCCCCCCATGATAACAAGAGAGTAATTGACATATAAGGTGCTATGTTAATTTCGAGGGGGAGGGGGGGGGGGGCTCCTCCTTGACCCCTCATCAGATGAGTACGCAACTACATGTGTATGTTAGATTATCCTTGGTTACTGTACAGTTAGGATAAATTTGAGAACACTCCTTTTTTCTTAACATGTTGGACCGCAAGGCGCATTTCTGAGGTGGTGGGCGAGGGAGAAGGGGGAGGGTGGCTAATTCATGACAGATGGGATCCCCATTCGTAACAAATTTGTCGAGTTTTGATGAAATCTAACATTGATTTTTAGATATGTATCCAATTTTTACAACCCAATTAGGTCCTCTTTTTCGAGGTGCTTCTTTCAACTTTGTTAAGAGACAGTCATGTACATATGAGAAAAAAATAACAAAACAAGGCATTAGCAATATTGTGTCTCGCCCACTTGCGAAAATAACCAGAAATATCGCGATCTCCGTTGCTACGCAAAAGAAAACTGAAACAAACAAATAAGCAACTTTAAACAGACAACATCAAAATCAGGTGCAAAATAGTGACTTTGAATAAATTTGCATAAATGTGCATGAGTAATGTTTGCCTAAATCTACATCAGTAATGCTCACACATGCTCACACAATTCTGTGCACAAGTTAGGAAGCCTTCACCAAGAGTCTTGCAAGTAAACTTTAATGTATGACCTCAAATGACCTTTGACCTTATCATGTGACCTCTTACAGCACAATAACATGCAGGTGCCCCCAGTGCATCCATCATCCAAGTTTGATTGCCATTGTAGCAACATGTGATGAGTTATGTGTGATAAGAGAGTCTTGCAAGTAAACTTTAACGTATGACCTCAAATGACCTTTGACCTTATCCTGTGACCTCCAACGGTACCATAACATGAAGGTACCCCCAGTGCATCTATGACCCAAGTTAGGTTGTAATCCAAGCAACCTATGTGAAGTTATTTGTCAAAAGAGAGTCTTGCAGGTAAACTTTAACGTATGACCTCAAATGACCTTTGACCTTATCCTGTGACCTCCAACAGCACCATAACATGTAGGTACCCCCAGTGCATCTATGACCCAAGTTAGGTTGTAATCCAAGCAACCCATGTGAAGTTATTTGTCAAAAGAGAGTCTTGCAGGTAAACTTTAACGTATGACCTCAAATGACCTTTGACCTTATCCTGTGACCTCCAACGCCACCATAACATGAAGGTACCCCCAGTGCATCTATGACCCAAGTTAGGTTGTAATCCAAGCAACCCATGTGAAGTTATGGATCATAAGAGAGTCTTGCAGGTAAACTTTAACGTTTGTGACGGACGACGGACGACGGACGGACGACGGACGGACGCCATTTGGATCCCTTAGTCTCGCCTTCACCTCCGGTGGGCGAGACAATAAGTGGAATTTGCCCCCTGTGGGCATTTGGGGGCTCCCCATCCCTTGCCACTTGCGTACCGTCATTTTAATAACTTGGGTACCTATTATCATTTATTTACTATGTCTTCTTCTGAAAAAAGTCAAAAATAGGAGGAACTGGAGGCATTTTTTTTTTTTTTTTTTTTTTTGGGGGGGGGGCTACCCCCTGGCTCCTTGCCATTTATGTTTTAAACCATTCTAACAGCTTAAGGTCCCTAATACCTGTTTCGAGATATTTATTCTGGAGAAAAAGTATTTGAAAAATAGAACAAGAAAGTTTCCTCCTGGGGCGTTTTTGGTGTCTACCCCCCCCCCCTTGTCCCTTGCCATTTGTGTACCCCAAGTTTAACAAATTATGGTCCCTATTACCTAAGAATGATCAAGTTTGGTTAAAATCCAGTTATTCATTTTCCTGGAAAAATGAAAAATAAGAGGAAGTTTTCCCATGGGGGCATTTTGTGTTGGGGGGGGGGGGGGGCGTTTTGGGGGAATAATCCCCCTTCCCCAGCCCCTTGCCACTCGTGTACCCCAAATTTAACAGCTAGTGGTCCCTATTACCACAGAATGATTACTATCTAGTTTGGTTAAGATCCAGTTATTTATTCTTGAGAAGATGTCCCAAAATAAGAGAAAAATGCCCCAGGGGGCGTTTGGGTTATCTTCCGGCCCCTTTCTACTTATGACCACACATTTGAACAAGGTAAGGTACCTATTGCCTAAGGATGATTCCTATCAAGGTTTTTTTCCAAGTCCGGCCGTGCGTTTTCGAAAAGAAGTTAATAACATATAAGGGCTCTTGGGGCAATTGGGGGCTGCCCCCGGGTGCCCCTGAAAATATTTTGAGATACCTCTAGATCTAATATTGTTCCAAATATGATTTTGATCATGTGTGCCAAATTTGGTGCTTGTACACAAAAGTGCACAATTATTCACCTCATCCACCCTACTAATGTGGGTTGGTAAGTGTATGTGTGTGGATGTCTGTCTGTATGGGGCTATGTGTGTGGGTGTGGTGTACGTGCAGTTAACACCAATACTGCTCTAAGAGAATACAGACAGCGGAAACAGACAATAGTTTTAGTTAACCCCGTCAAGTTTTTAGTTCTAACACATACAAGTGGCGCAATACCAGAACAAACAGTTCATAAACTGTTTCTCCTGCGTTCGTATTATTCCTAGAAGGAGATAATGAAATTTGACTTTAACTGACTCGCTGTTTTTACTCTTGAGCATTGTCAATTATTTTCATTTTGTCTTATTGGCATGATCATAAGCGTGATTGTATTTTGACATTTGTTTATAGTTCCATTCACCATCATGACATTTTTTTGTAATCACACCAATATCATAGTACTCCCGATGACCATCGTCATTGTGTAATTTTTATTATATTTATAGTACAATGAAACAGAACCCAAAACCCATTGGCTAATTACTCAACACAAATACACGACTTCACATCTACACAATGTACACATACACGCTCGCGCGCCCACATACACACATACACACAATCACACAACCACCACCATCACCCACACATAATACTCCGTACTTACACAGTTACACACACATATATAGCACACACATACCTCAACATCCCCTTCACGCACACATACATACCAGCCCAACACTCATCGCTAACACACGCACACGCACATAACCTAGCCCATATTTTCATACACCAGCACGCGCGCAACACACACACACACACACACACACACACACACACCTTACATACACATCACATGCACAAACACACAGGTAATATTTTGAAGACAGGGACTGGTGACAATTTGTGCAAGGGGTGACAATTTGTGCAACTAATTATCAGTATGCCTGCATAAGTTGTCGCCCATGAGGGTAAAAAATGGGAACATCACCTGCAGCACAAATTGTCGCCGACGACAATTTGTGCAGGGACGATAATTTGTGGTGCAACAATCGTCCCTCTGAGCTAGCTGCTATCGAAGTTTCCACTGCATGCAGGCATCATTTCTTCGCACGAAACGATTTCGATCAATCTCAGCCAGTCCAATATCAGTCCGCGTTGTTGCCATGGTCTTGCCGACATCATTTCGTTCGCTGCGTCGACAAGTTCAAGTCAGGCGCGCGCGTACATAGCTATGCGCCCTAATACTCGCTAGGACAGGCGGCGCGGTTGAGCGGCACTCTTCGCAAGCGCGATTATGACCAATGGCGAAAAAACACAGGCTTGCGTACGTGTAAAAAACAAACAAACAAACAAACAAAAAACGCACCCCGGCGCGCGTAGCCAATTCTGCTCACACGGGATAGCTTCGGCGCGGCATCTTATCGGGCTTCCGCTCGAACAGCGCAGCTAGCGCCAGGCCATTGCAGTTCTGATCCGCCAGTCAGTCCACCAACTTGTGTGGTAAAAACATCTCTAATATCTGAATGTTAGCTGTAATATCGGCCGAAAATTGTTCCAGTGACTTTGATGTTTCTAAACTTTCACCGCTACCACCATGTTGTATTATGTGTTCCTTCACAAATAAGTCAAATAAGGATAAAACTGGAGACAAAGATATGTAACGTTCATTACCTCCGGCGTGTCCTTTATTGTGCGACCCTTTCACAAGAGATATGCATGAGCGCATATAATAAACTCATATCATTATGAACAGCCTCTGCCTTCCCAGCCTTAGAAGTTGCAAGCATTCTCCGAAATATTAGCAATTTGCTAATTGGCTTGACCTCAACCTTAACCTTATCAACCTTCACTTCAAACCTCAATCATTATGCAGTCGACGGGAACCATCGACTGCATATATTTTTCATTAATTATGTTTGTCAAACGTGAGAACTATAGACCTATGATAAAAGCGAGAACCAGACATCGCCGGTTACCTTACCTGATTCAGAGGGTGGTGTGAACGAGAGGACCGCTATTGGTACTCTCTCCATCTTTTGGAATCGCGATACCGACAGAATATAACATGTTCCGAAAGCTTGTCTTCGTCATCATGCTGGGGTTGACAGCGATGTTCTATGCAGAAGGTAGGCCTCTAAGCTTATCATATCAAACTGTTCATATTTATTAGGTCTTCACATCTATAACAACCAGGTATAAATGGCAGGGTACGGTTTACTTACAATTACCTTCAAACCTACCAAATTTATACAAAATATAAAGGAAGGAAAAATTCCTCTACATTAATGATAATGATAAAAACACTCATTTAATATTTTTTAACAACAGTTGCGAATCACATTGTTATCACTCAAACGATTTTAATGACAAATGTAGTACATGTAATATAAAGTATTCTCAAGTATACAGTTTAATCATACTATCAGAATCAAGTATAAGTAGAACTATAGTTGATACTTTAGCAGACCGCCTAACTCTTCTTTTTTTTCTCCAGACATATAAAATGAAGAAAAAACAGCACTGAGTCACCCGGCGAAAGAAGAGTACGAAATGATTCAGAAAATATTATAATGGCATAACAATGTCGTTATGATTTGACTTAATTTATATGATAAACATGATAAACATGATAAACATTCACCGTTTCTAATTTAAAAAAAAAAAATATATATATATATATATATATAAAAGCTGGATTACCTCTTTTGGAAACCGATGCAAGCCTTCTGTGAAACAACATGAATTGTTTCAAAAGGTTGTAAACTCTAAATTGATTATTCATTGAAATAAAACATTAACATTAAAGGAATACAATTATCGGTGCACCTGTAATATATACAAAACTCCGTCTATTGACATCACTTATTTTAATGAGATCTTCAACCATGTCGAAAGTCATCTTTAAGAAAAAGCAAGAAACACATCTTTCTACTAGGTGACTACAATATTGATCTCTTACAATGTCATGGTTTCCTTAGCCGTTCATATCTTAAAGACAGCTAGTCCCTTTTTCAGATCACCACAAAACCATCGAAACATTGGCAAAAAATATAGAGAAGTGTTAGCAAGCTCTATATTCACAATTTGAAACTGATACGTAGTGTAAAATGCAAATAATGCACGTAAACAACGTCTGATTAATAGTCTTTACCTCAGGCTCTTAGCAGTTTGTGTTGAAATATCTGCTTTATTGATTAATCTGTTTATTAAATTATAAAACGCATTCTGAAAAAGATTGTTCTATGGAAGGAATCATCTCCAAAGTTTGGTAGTTACTCATAAAATTAGGATTTCACACATGCACGCATAATAACCAAATAGATACTGTAACAAAGACTAATACTTTTTTCGTAGTACGAAAAAAGTCGGTTTGAAATTTAACGGCTGAAATCTTTTCATATACAGAAAGCTTCAACATGCTATATTCTTAGAAATGGTCTTGAATCACACTTTCTTCAATTTACGATCGTGATAGACGATTTCAAATTTTAAGCTTGCAAAAGGGACGGACAATCTTTAACCTTCTAAAAATACGAAAAAACAGCTACACAACATATTCACGAACCAATTGACGAGCAAATTGGACTTATATAGCGTGGTGCCACAGACTTTATCCTCGCTTGTCATAATTCGAATATAAATTGTTATGATTTTATTGTCAAACCTCGAATAGAAATCAGTAACTCATATAACACTCAGAATTTTGCGCACGAGCTTGTGTTTGTATTGCTAGCTTTGATAAGGCATATCAGCTTCTGCTTAAAGAATTCTTGCCGCCCCTTTTCAATTGGAATACATTCCTGCTATAGTTTTTTTGAAATACTATCAATGCACATCTTACTGTAGTGTCTTATAACGCTATTCCATGATTATCATCTCGTTTTGTTTGCATGGACATTTTGTTATTGAGGAAGACAAAATGTTTCAAATCTATTTGAAGAAGGGGTATGTACACCCACAAAACAACGCGAATTCCACATCATGACTAGAAAATAGAAATCGGATATCAGAACACAAGTTTGTGATTTGCAATATATATGACATATACAATTTCTAGAATAACCACCCGAAGACGTAAGGGGACAAAATAACATGCACATATTTTTATTTACCCTATATGTTTAACATAATTCCTTCAATTCATCGGTGTTTATCTCCGCGTGCCCCCTCCCTCCCCCCTCTCTCTCTTTCTCTTTCTCTCATCCCCCTCCTCCCCCTCCCCTCTCTCTCCCTCTCTCCATCTCCCTCCCCACCCCCTCTCTCTCTCTCTTTTATTCCTCTCCCTCCCTTTCCCTCTCTCTCCCTCTCTCCCTCTCTCTCTCTCTCTCTCTCTCCCCCTCTCTCTCTCTCTATTCCTCTCCCTCCCTCCCCCTCCTCTCTCGCTCTCTCTCTCTCTTTCTCTCTCATTCTTTTATTTCTATTATACATGTGTATTAATGACATAACCAAATCATCTGATGAATTTGACTTTGTATTATATGCTGATGATACAATACTATTTTATAGCAAACCAGATATTGATGATATAAGAGAGAACATTGAAATTGAATTGAATGAATTTATTACATGGTTTAATGCTAATAAACTTTTAATTAATATTGACAAAAAATACTTTGTCCAATTTTTAGTAGATATAGTTCTGTATCAGATACACTTCAAAACATTGAAATATCTATTGGTTCAAACCTTTACAAAAATCAGAGTGTTAATTTCCTTGGTGTATTTATAGATAAACATTAACCTGGTGTGTATATACTGAATATATAATCAACAAAGTTTCTAAATGCATTGGAATTTTATATAAGCTTAAGCATTACTTACCCTTGTTTGCACTGAAAATATTATACAATTCCCCATTTGTCATATTACATTGTTATATGGGGAAATTCCTCTCAGTCAGTTATAGATTCATTATTTACGGTACAGAAGAAAGCCGCGCGAATTTGTACAGGAAGTCATTACTGGGCTCATTCAGCCCCATTATTTAAAATGTTGAGCTTTCTGAAGTTTTATGACATATATTTGTATCATAATTCATTACTTGGCTTTTATTAGTTTCAACATGTATTACCCTTAAATGTCTTAGAGATGTTTGGTCTCAATAATGATGTTCATAGATATGAGACTCGCATAGGTAATTCCTTTCATATGTATAAAGTCACTCCAACATTTTCTTTAAAAATCTGTCAGGTCCAATCTTCCAATTGTTTGGAATACATTACCAAAAAATTCCTTCTCATTCTAATTTAAGATTATTTAAAAAAATCACTGAAACACCATTACTTACAAAATTATTGATATTGTTCATATTGTTCCTCTTATCATTGTATTTATTTTGTATTTGTTTTGATTGGTAAGTACCATTATATTGATTATGTCAAAATTATTATATTCTGATCCGAGAATTTACTAAGAAGGCCCTATGGCCTTTTTCAAGTTTTCATTTCATTCTTGTTATTGTGGTTTATGTCGTTTTCAAATAGATGTATGCATGTATGCATGTATTTGTTCATTTGTTCATGTATATTTTGTATTTTAGAATTGAATGAATAAAACAGCAACAACAACATTTATAGTAATATGATAATTCATTCACGAAGTGTATTACATGAATTCGCGGTTAGCTAATCATGGTTATTTGTATTCTCTCGAGCACGCGTTCGTATCCCACCGATATAATTTCTATATTGTAAAGTATTATTCAATTCGATTGTCATGGTTACGACCACGGTTCACGAATAACATTTCGCCGGACTATATAGTGAACTTAAACAAAGAATGAATATCTGCTCTTCGTAGACACTATGTGGACATTTCCACAGTAATGGAATAGCACTCAAAAGATTAATTTCGAAGCATATCATACACAACCTGATTTGACTCAAGCGTTTGCACCACTTTCATTACAACACTTTTATGCTTTCGCTTTGACATTTCTATTTCTCAAGTTTACCCCTTTACAAATTCAATCTCAAGTTAACTAATCAATGTCAATACTTACGCAAGCGCAGGCAGCATATTCATTTTTTTTTACTGAACACGGGATGAGAAATTGACACACACCAGTCACTCACTTTCCATCATTCTGTAATGAAATGACTTTGCTGATCTGAATCGGAACTTTCGATTCAATTCAATCAAACTCAAAGCGGTATTTAATGATGAAAAACAAAACAAATGTATGAACATAGGCCTACATCAGTTGGACAACTCGGAGACTTAAAAATACTAATTTACCATAAAGGAAAACATTGCTTCAAGGTCATCTGCATGACGTCATTGCTTTTTTAGCTTCTTGCACAGTCGGTTTGTCTCACGCCGTGAACATATTTTGTCCAATCAAATTAACAGAACATATTGACGCAATGTCATTGACGTACCCATCATGCACGACGCACCAGAACGCACGACTGACGCATACCATGTATGTAATTTGTACAGACGGAATGGAATGTACTACCTGTCATTTAGTTATCGTATCTTTATGCTGTTCTCCTAAAATAAGTGGCGAAAACGCAATTACCGGCGATGCGTAGGCCGGTTTAGAATGTTTTGTTAGACAGCCAAACAGGTAGACATGTGATGGACTTAGTAACATTGAGGAATGAGTCCTTTAAGGAAAACCATGCTCGAATATTTGTAGCATTAACGTGTTACGCCTAGATTAAGGCCGGTCAACGCAATGCGAGTTTAAGACGGACACAATGGCGAGGTCCAATAATCTTTGCTTTTGCTTTTTGAGTCCAACATACGTGCTGTGTTTTGTCAATCTCACAATGATTGCTGTGGGAACTTCTTTATTGTGCAAGCGTGGCCACCTTTGAACGTAGTATTGTATGTGACATAAAATGGGTTAAAATGACGTACCCACGAATCGTTTATTACAGGCGCGTCCTGTCCCACCGGTGGGTGGGAGAGTCACGGGTCTGGCTGCTACCAGTTCGCCGCCACGTCGCAAAGCTCGTGGCAGTCCTATGACGGCGCCGTGTCGTCTTGCACGTCACTGGGTGGCCACGTGTATATCCCGAATGACGGCGACGAGGTTAACGCGGTCTCCGACTTCGCAGACACAGTCATTAAAGCAGCAGTAGGTTACCGGTACTACTATTGGTTTGGCTGTACAGAGAGGGTAACCGAAGATACTTTTCAGTGCAACGATGGAACAGTTTTAGATGTCAACAGCGGTAAATATCAAACGAGTGCTTGTCTTAAGATATCAATACTTACTCCCTAATGCTCCTTAGCAAATCAATACTTGAGTTAGGAGGGACGCATTCCATAGTTAAAGTCAACATCAATAAAAATAATTGTTTACATTTGCCTTCATAAGTTATTAAAATCAGTCTCTTTATTTGCTTGCTTTTATTTGTAGTATTATTATTATCATTATCATTATTATTATTATTGTTATTATTATTATTACTATCATTATTATCTATTCTTTTTTTTTTTTTTTGGGGGGGGGGGGGGAGGTGACCGGAGTTATGCTTTATTTGCTGTCACGAGAAAAGTTCACATGAAATGATATAACAAACCGTGATTTAAATCATTTAGAATAAGAACAGTAAACATCCATCGAAACTGAATCACGAAATACAGGTGAATGTAATAGCGCATCCCTGCATTTGGGTGGAAATTTGAGAATATATTACGAAAATGGCTTATTCCTGCCGATATTCACGATTTTTGCAAATGGGACACCAAATCTTTAAACATTCTTGATTTTGCACCCTCTATATTCCTCTCATACACGACAGGTTGGTGGAGTTACGTGTCGCTAAGCAGTATTGCAAATGAAACTTGGCTCTTCTCAATTGGAACCCGAGTAGCAAGCACCTACCGCAGTTTTAAATGCTGTGTTCTCTGTGAAATTGGTAAAAATTATTGTTATGTAATATTCAGTACAGTACTAGGTGTTAAAATTTGTTTTGGCACTGTTGAAAAATAATTAAAAATCAGTTTCAACTCACATCAAGGGAAGTCATTTTTTAGAGACAGGTTTGGAGACAGGTTTCATAGATTACTTTTCTTGTATTAATCCTTGGAATATTTAATGAGATTTTTACTTTTCGACGAATTTGGACCTCAAAATGTCAATGTGTGTACATAAGATAATCGATTCAAAACACACAACTGCCACTTCTGTATCATTATCAATTCATAAAGCTTGTAGCATGAAAGACAAAAGACAAAATATTACATATGTGGTGCACAGTGACACTGTTATGTTCTGCAGTGGTTATCTGATACACACAAATTGTGAAGTCCAAAAGGGAATATCTCATAAAACATTCCAAGGATCATTTCAAGAATAATGATCGATAAAATGTCACGAAACCTGCTACTAACAAATTCACACCCTTTGACAATATGATATCAAAATTTCAGCTTGATTCGAGTTGTAAAATTTTCATACTTATTTTTCAAAAGTGTGATTTTTTTACCACCTAGTACAACTGATTGAGCTCTTCACCCCCCCCCCCCCCGCATCTTCTTCTTCTCTCTCTCTCTCTCTCTATCTCATTGACTGCATTTTGAGCTGCGAAACATATTTTTCCTTCTATCATTGTTCACCCAGCTTTTTTTATATCCCCCCTCCCCCCTCATCCTGCCCCCCCCCCCGTCTCTCTTTTTTTTTTCTCTCTCTCTCCCTATCGCAGTGATTGCATTTTGAGCTGTGCAATATATATTTTTCTGAAGTTTTATGACATATATTTGTATCATAATTCATTACTTGGCTTTTATTAGTTTCAACATGTATTACCCTTAAATGTCTTAGAGATGTTTGGTCTCAATAATGATGTTCATAGATATGAGACTCGCATAGGTAATTCCTTTCATATGTATAAAGTCACTCCAACATTTTCTTTAAAAATCTGTCAGGTCCAATCTTCCAATTGTTTGGAATACATTACCAAAAAATTCCTTCTCATTCTAATTTAAGATTATTTAAAAAAATCACTGAAACACCATTACTTACAAAATTATTGATATTGTTCATATTGTTCCTCTTATCATTGTATTTATTTTGTATTTGTTTTGATTGGTAAGTACCATTATATTGATTATGTCAAAATTATTATATTCTGATCCGAGAATTTACTAAGAAGGCCCTATGGCCTTTTTCAAGTTTTCATTTCATTCTTGTTATTGTGGTTTATGTCGTTTTCAAATAGATGTATGCATGTATGCATGTATTTGTTCATTTGTTCATGTATATTTTGTATTTTAGAATTGAATGAATAAAACAGCAACAACAACATTTATAGTAATATGATAATTCATTCACGAAGTGTATTACATGAATTCGCGGTTAGCTAATCATGGTTATTTGTATTCTCTCGAGCACGCGTTCGTATCCCACCGATATAATTTCTATATTGTAAAGTATTATTCAATTCGATTGTCATGGTTACGACCACGGTTCACGAATAACATTTCGCCGGACTATATAGTGAACTTAAACAAAGAATGAATATCTGCTCTTCGTAGACACTATGTGGACATTTCCACAGTAATGGAATAGCACTCAAAAGATTAATTTCGAAGCATATCATACACAACCTGATTTGACTCAAGCGTTTGCACCACTTTCATTACAACACTTTTATGCTTTCGCTTTGACATTTCTATTTCTCAAGTTTACCCCTTTACAAATTCAATCTCAAGTTAACTAATCAATGTCAATACTTACGCAAGCGCAGGCAGCATATTCATTTTTTTTTACTGAACACGGGATGAGAAATTGACACACACCAGTCACTCACTTTCCATCATTCTGTAATGAAATGACTTTGCTGATCTGAATCGGAACTTTCGATTCAATTCAATCAAACTCAAAGCGGTATTTAATGATGAAAAACAAAACAAATGTATGAACATAGGCCTACATCAGTTGGACAACTCGGAGACTTAAAAATACTAATTTACCATAAAGGAAAACATTGCTTCAAGGTCATCTGCATGACGTCATTGCTTTTTTAGCTTCTTGCACAGTCGGTTTGTCTCACGCCGTGAACATATTTTGTCCAATCAAATTAACAGAACATATTGACGCAATGTCATTGACGTACCCATCATGCACGACGCACCAGAACGCACGACTGACGCATACCATGTATGTAATTTGTACAGACGGAATGGAATGTACTACCTGTCATTTAGTTATCGTATCTTTATGCTGTTCTCCTAAAATAAGTGGCGAAAACGCAATTACCGGCGATGCGTAGGCCGGTTTAGAATGTTTTGTTAGACAGCCAAACAGGTAGACATGTGATGGACTTAGTAACATTGAGGAATGAGTCCTTTAAGGAAAACCATGCTCGAATATTTGTAGCATTAACGTGTTACGCCTAGATTAAGGCCGGTCAACGCAATGCGAGTTTAAGACGGACACAATGGCGAGGTCCAATAATCTTTGCTTTTGCTTTTTGAGTCCAACATACGTGCTGTGTTTTGTCAATCTCACAATGATTGCTGTGGGAACTTCTTTATTGTGCAAGCGTGGCCACCTTTGAACGTAGTATTGTATGTGACATAAAATGGGTTAAAATGACGTACCCACGAATCGTTTATTACAGGCGCGTCCTGTCCCACCGGTGGGTGGGAGAGTCACGGGTCTGGCTGCTACCAGTTCGCCGCCACGTCGCAAAGCTCGTGGCAGTCCTATGACGGCGCCGTGTCGTCTTGCACGTCACTGGGTGGCCACGTGTATATCCCGAATGACGGCGACGAGGTTAACGCGGTCTCCGACTTCGCAGACACAGTCATTAAAGCAGCAGTAGGTTACCGGTACTACTATTGGTTTGGCTGTACAGAGAGGGTAACCGAAGATACTTTTCAGTGCAACGATGGAACAGTTTTAGATGTCAACAGCGGTAAATATCAAACGAGTGCTTGTCTTAAGATATCAATACTTACTCCCTAATGCTCCTTAGCAAATCAATACTTGAGTTAGGAGGGACGCATTCCATAGTTAAAGTCAACATCAATAAAAATAATTGTTTACATTTGCCTTCATAAGTTATTAAAATCAGTCTCTTTATTTGCTTGCTTTTATTTGTAGTATTATTATTATCATTATCATTATTATTATTATTGTTATTATTATTATTACTATCATTATTATCTATTCTTTTTTTTTTTTTTTGGGGGGGGGGGGGAGGTGACCGGAGTTATGCTTTATTTGCTGTCACGAGAAAAGTTCACATGAAATGATATAACAAACCGTGATTTAAATCATTTAGAATAAGAACAGTAAACATCCATCGAAACTGAATCACGAAATACAGGTGAATGTAATAGCGCATCCCTGCATTTGGGTGGAAATTTGAGAATATATTACGAAAATGGCTTATTCCTGCCGATATTCACGATTTTTGCAAATGGGACACCAAATCTTTAAACATTCTTGATTTTGCACCCTCTATATTCCTCTCATACACGACAGGTTGGTGGAGTTACGTGTCGCTAAGCAGTATTGCAAATGAAACTTGGCTCTTCTCAATTGGAACCCGAGTAGCAAGCACCTACCGCAGTTTTAAATGCTGTGTTCTCTGTGAAATTGGTAAAAATTATTGTTATGTAATATTCAGTACAGTACTAGGTGTTAAAATTTGTTTTGGCACTGTTGAAAAATAATTAAAAATCAGTTTCAACTCACATCAAGGGAAGTCATTTTTTAGAGACAGGTTTGGAGACAGGTTTCATAGATTACTTTTCTTGTATTAATCCTTGGAATATTTAATGAGATTTTTACTTTTCGACGAATTTGGACCTCAAAATGTCAATGTGTGTACATAAGATAATCGATTCAAAACACACAACTGCCACTTCTGTATCATTATCAATTCATAAAGCTTGTAGCATGAAAGACAAAAGACAAAATATTACATATGTGGTGCACAGTGACACTGTTATGTTCTGCAGTGGTTATCTGATACACACAAATTGTGAAGTCCAAAAGGGAATATCTCATAAAACATTCCAAGGATCATTTCAAGAATAATGATCGATAAAATGTCACGAAACCTGCTACTAACAAATTCACACCCTTTGACAATATGATATCAAAATTTCAGCTTGATTCGAGTTGTAAAATTTTCATACTTATTTTTCAAAAGTGTGATTTTTTTACCACCTAGTACAACTGATTGAGCTCTTCACCCCCCCCCCCCGCATCTTCTTCTTCTCTCTCTCTCTCTCTCTATCTCATTGACTGCATTTTGAGCTGCGAAACATATTTTTCCTTCTATCATTGTTCACCCAGCTTTTTTTATATCCCCCCTCCCCCCTCATCCTGCCCCCCCCCCCGTCTCTCTTTTTTTTTTCTCTCTCTCTCCCTATCGCAGTGATTGCATTTTGAGCTGTGCAATATATATTTTACCTTCCATCATTGTCCAGCCTTTTTCTACCCCTCCCCCTCCCCCTTCCCCCCTCCCCCCCCCCTCCCCACCAAACCCCTCCGTCTCTCTCTCTCTCTCCCTGTCGCAGTAACTGCATTTTGAGCTGTGCAATATATATTTTACCTTCCATCATTGTCCAGCTTTTTTCTACCCCTCCCCCTCCCCTCCCCCCCCCCCCACCAAACCCCTCCGTCTCTCTCTCTCTCTTTTTTTCTCTCTCTCCTTGTCGCAGTAACTGCATTTTGAGCTGTGCAATATATATTTTACCTTCCATCATTGTCCATCCAGCTTTTCTTCCCCCCCCCCCTCCTCATGCCCCCACCCCCACCAATCCCTCCGTCTCTCTCGTTTTTTTTCTCTCTCTTTCTCCCTATCTCATTGACTGCATTTTGAGCTGTGCAATATATATTTTACCTTCCATCATTGTCCATCCAGCTCTTCTCTCTCTCCCCTGTTCTTCTCCCCTGCCAAACCCTCTCTCTTTCTCTGTCTTTCTCTTTCCCTCTACTTACCACTTTGTAATATACCAGTTACCCCCTCCGCTCTGCCTTTCTTTCGTAAACGTAAACTAACATTTCAGATGCATTTCCTCGTTGCTGTTGCCATGGTGACTGTTAAAATAGAATTTAGTCATGACAGTAATCATGCTTAGTTCAGATGATTGTAACAAAAAGTCTTGAACTCGAATACAAGCGCCGGAAATATTTGTGCCCCCCACCCCCCACCCCCCTCATCCTTCCCCGAAACAAATCTTTTGATGACGAATGAAAATGAAAACAAACTCTAAAAGCCATATCCAAGACATACATGGTTTGAATAGTTCAGTCATAATTTCCATCAAATGATATCACGTTACATTGTTAATCATTCTCGTTCAGATAAACATAATTTACCGAGTCATTTAGCAAATACATATTTTTTTTAGTTGTACGAAAAAAGAAAGCTCGATCAATTATCGAAGATTATTTCCTCAAAACCGGATGTTACACTTTGTCGATTCCATGGAAAGGTTAGATAGCCCCCCCCCCCCCTCTCTCTCTCAAATGATGACAAAGTCAGGGAACTTTCAGAATAAGGTCTGAAAAAGGGATGGGCTACCTTTCAGGAACTTGCTCCAAGATACATCCCATGTAAACATCCATACAATCACATTTCATGTAATTCTATACAGAAAAACATGCAAAATCTTTCTCATTAGTTGTATTTTTTCTTCATTTTGTTTAATTTCAATAACGTTTCTTTGTTTCCCTTCTTCCCATCCTTAATAATCATTGTTCAGCTCCTCTAAGCACTTCAGATGCCCCAACCACTCAAGTTACCCCAACCACTCCAGTTGCCCCAACCACTTCAGTTGCCCCAACCACTTCAGATGCCCCAACCACTTCAGTTGCCCCAACCACTTCAAATGCCCCAACCACTTCAGATGCCCCAACCACTTCAGTTGCCCCAACCACTTCAAATGCCCCAACCACTCCACATGCCCCAACCACTTCAGTGGAGACAATCACTTCAGATGCCCCAACCACTTCAGTTGCCCCAACCACTCCAGTAGCCCAAACTACTTCAGATGCCCCAACCACTTCAAGTGCCCCAACCACTCCAGATGCCCCAACCACTTCAGTTGCCCTAACCACTTCAGTTGCCCCAACCACTTCAGATGCCCCAACCACTTCAGATGCCCCAACCACTTCAGATGCCCCAACCACTTCAGATGCCCCAACCACTTCCGTTGCCCCAACCACTTCATATGCCCCAACCACTTCAGATGCCCCAACCACTTCAGTTGCCCCAACCACTTCAGATGCCCCAACCACTTCCGTTGCCCCAACCACTTCAAATGCCCCAACCACTTCAGATGCCCCAACCACTTCAGTTGCCCCAACCACTTCAAATGCCCCAACCACTTCAAATGCCCCAACCACTTCAGATGCCTCAACCACTTCAGATGCCCCAACCACTTCAGTTGCTCCAACCACTTCAAATGCCCCAACCACTTCAAATGCCCCAACCGCTTCAGATGTCCCAACCACTTCAAATGCCCCAACCACTCCAGATGCTCCAACCACTTCAGATGCCTCAACCACTTCAGGTGCCCCAACCACTTCAGTTGCCCTGACCACTCCCGATGCCCCAACCACTTCAGACGCCCCAACCACTTCAAATGCCCCCACCAATTCAGTTTCCCCAATCACTTCAGGTGCCCCAACCACTTCAGATGCCCCAACCACTCCAGTTGCCCCAACCACTCCAGTTTCCCCCTTTTCCGCCAGCACTCACGCGTACTTCTTCACTCCCAAGGACCAAGGACGCCTCCTGATTGGCTACTGCTTAATCGACCACGTGATCAAGACCGAGCACAAGAATAGCTTTGTAGGCTGCGCTGCGGCATGTATGTATCATGGCCGCTGCAAGTCGTTCAATGTGTCAGGCAGTATGTTGTGTCAGCTGAACGACGAGACACGCGCAGGGGACGAGGCGAAGTTTGTGCGCGTAGAGGGTTGTCAGTACTTCGAATCTAGTTCGGCCTGAAAGCTCGAGCGCTCAGACTGACTGAAATAGGGGTGGTATTACAGAAGTTATCCTAAGTTTTCTCCTAAGTTCCCGAGTTAGGAGGTGCCTAAGAGAGCAATAAATTGGTATTCCAGAACGTCCTCTTAGGACTGTCTTAATGCAAATTAGGGAGGGTTTGACCCCGCCCAGTGCGCATTTATTAGCCAATGGAGGAAAGTGTTTCATTCATGAATAGCCAATCACAATCACAGCCTTTCACCGGGCCAAATCTTATGGGGCCAAAGAAGGAGCATTTACGTCGCGGTCCCTGTCAGGAGTTCATCCTGCGAATCCTTCTACCACACTACACAACTTCTACATCTACTAACAGTGAAGTACGATTCTAGTTATCATGGCTACCGATGACCAATCTGTTGATGAGCACCAGCGTCATAAACACAGGTCCTTATCAGGACCGGCCCTGATTATTATCTCATCTAACATTGAAGGTCTCACAGGCACCAAGCAAGATCTTCTGGCTGACATATGTGTAAAGAACGATTGTGACATTCTGTGTGTGGCTGCAATGAGGTTCAAAACAATAAAAGCGAAGTACAAAGGCTTCTACAGGAACCTGGTGTTGTAAGTTGCTTGTTTAATCCCATGATTGTGATCGAGATTCCATGTGATTCCGTGAAAACTGTGAAAACACAAAACAGTTATCACAATAATAGTTATGCATGTTTATAACTTCTTGTGTGATAGATAAACTGCTGCTAGATTTCTGTGTATTACTCTTGCAAATATGCACCAATGGCACACCATATACATGTTTAAGTAAGCATAGCTTATCAGAGAAAACAATCTGGAAGTATAATCTTGATCTCAACACTAACATCTCATTTGATGAAAACATGTAAATAAACTAGCTCAAATTTGACATTCATTATCAAGATGAACTCCCATAAACTAAATAAACTAGCTCCAATTCAACATTCATTATCAAAGATGAACTCCCATTTCAACTTCTCAAATCCTTCAAACTTCTCAACAGCATGCAATGACCTTGACATGTCATTGACAGTGTACATTACTCAATCACATTCACTGTTCACATTATCTGAGTTTGAAAGTTCAAATTGAACAACAAATTTCTACTTTATGCTTTAACAATTCATGGCTTTCTTAAAACAAAATAACAGACTAACCTCTTTGCCTGCCTTTTACACACCATTCAGGATCCACTTCCACAGCATTCTAGCGAAAGGGATCTCTGATCCTCATTACAGCCCAAATCCAATCATGTTGGCTGCTACTTAATGTGTGTGTGTCTGTAAGTACTGGTATGCACACATGTAGTCAATTACCTAGGGAGTGCTATTACATAACCTTTGAAGGTGTGTCATCATGTACAATAATAAAACAAAGGAACCAAATGACTTGAGCGCAAACAATTTTAGGTGTACTTTCACCACAGGTGTACTTTCACTACACTGTGTCTGCAGGAGACACATCGTGGGCCTACACGTTTCCGTCCACGCATCACTGGTATGAGCCTCATCGCAGAAATACCTCATGATCAGTACAGCAGTGCGATATTCATTCGTAACGGGCTGATAGTAGATAAGCCATCTACGTCAGACATAGACAACATTGAAGTCTTGACCGTATTTCTGTTAGCTCTGTCTATAAACCTCCTAACCAGACATTCAACCTACCACGAGAAGTTACCGCCGGCCGAGTAAATGTGACTATTGCGGATTTCAACAGTCACATCATCATCAAGGGGTATGGTGAAACCAATGAAGATGGAGAACTTGTGGAGAATTGGTCAGATGCAAACCAGATGTCGCTCATTCATGATGCGAAGCTTCCCTCCTCCTTCAACAGCTGTAGATGGACACGTGGCTACAATCCTGACCTGGTCTTTGTATCAAGCAACATCGCCCAACAATGTGAGAAGGTTGTGCTTGACCCTATCCCGCACAACTCAACACTCAACCTATACTATATTGCGCTGAAGGTGAACGCAGCCATCACTCCACACACAGTTCCCTTTCGCAGACGCTGTAACCTGAAGAAAGCAAATTGGGAGCAGTTTGCCATAGATCTGGATGAATATCTTCAGGACCTTCCTGCACTCCCTACTCATTACGACACTGCTTAAGAAATCATCAAGGAAAAATATCCCACGAGGATGCCGTACAACCTATACTCCTGGCTTGACAGATGAATCGAAGGTGTTGTACGATGAATATGTCAGGCGCTTTGAGAATGATCCCTTTGGCGCTGATACACTTGAGTGTGGGGAAAACCTGACTACTGCCGCCATGCCATTCATCGAATCAACGGATATGACCCACAGCAGCAGAAAAGCCTGGAAAACAATTCGGATCCTTGGAAGTGACTATACAAAGGCTCAACCCAGGCCCCAAGTTACCGCGAACCAAGTGGCCCACCAGCTTCTCGTGAACAGTCAAGGTAACCCTAATCATCGCCGCGAAGAGCTAATCTCCCTCAAGGTGAAGGGTTAACCTCCCAAGAGTCATCTGAACGACCTGCGCAATGCTATCAACGCAATGAAAAGCAACAAGGCAGCTTTACTAGACGATATCCTCTGTGAGCAGATCAAACATCTTGGAACTGTTGCTCTCCAATGGCTGCTTGACATGCTAAACCACTGTCTGAGGGAAAACACAATGCCAAAAATATGGAGGAAGTCGAGGGTAGTCGCCTTATTCAAACCAGGAAAAGATCCAGCCACCCCAAAGAATTACAGACCCATCTCTCTGCTCTGTCACACATACAAGCTCTTTTAATGGCTCCTACTCATTTTCTGAATGAGCTCCTCATCCCGGAACAGACAGGATTCAGGCCAGGAAAATCCTGTACTAGTCAACTGCTGAATCTGACACAGTACATCGAAGACGGCTTTGAGGAAGGACTGATAACTGGTGCAGCCTTTGTCAACCTCTCTGCAGCCTATGACACAGTCAATCATAGGATACTGACAAGGAAAGTTTTTGAGATGACAAAGGACGTCAAGCTCACACAGCTTGTTTAGAACATGCTCTCAAATCGGCGGTTCTTTGTGACTCTCAATGGCTCCAGTAGCAGATGGCGGAGGCAGAAGGTAGCGTTCTTGCTCCACTCCTCTCCAACATCTATACGAATGACCAACCGATCCACCCAGGCACCAAGAGCTACCTGTATGCTGATGACCTCTGTATTGCCTCGCAGGAGCAGTCCTTTGAAGATGTGGAAAAGGCACTCGGCGATGCTCTGGCTGGCCTGGCTCCTTATTATGCTGCAAAGCATCTACGGGCGAATCCAGAAAAAAAAAACCCAACTCAGCGTCTTCCACCTGAAGAACAGAGCTGCAGACAGGCAACTGAGAGTCAGATGGTATGGACAATGGCTGAAACACACCACCAAGCCAGTTTACCTCGGCGTCACCCTAGACCGTTCCCTCACGTACAAAGAACATGTTGCCAAGACAAAGGCAAAAGCTGGAGCAAGTAATAGCATCCTGAAGAAGCTTGCCAACTCGAGATGGGGAACAGATGCCAACACCATCCGTACGACCGCTCTCGCTCTATGCTACTCAACTGCTGAGTACGCAGCCCCCGTCTGGTGCAGGTCATCCCATGATGCAAAAATAGACCCAGTCTTAAATGCTGCTTGCAGAGCAATCACCGGCTGCATGCGACCGACAGGAGTAGATGATCTCTACCTACTGAGTGGTATTACCCCGCCACACATCAGAAGAGAGGTATCAGCACGGGTGGAAAAAACAAGCAAGAAGTCAACCCTCTCCATCCACTCTTTAACTGCACACCTGCCAAAAAGAGACTCAAATCAAGACGCAGTTTCCTCCACTCGACTTAATCCTTTGATGGTTCCACGAACAGTGAAATGATCACCCTATGGTCCAACCACCTCCAGTCTGTGACGCGCCAGGTCTCCATCGGTCCTTGTGAATCATTACCCCCAGGTTCAAGCCAGGAATGGCCAACCTGGCAATGTCTCAATCGCCTGCGGTCTGGTATAGGACGGTGTAAAGTCCTTATACATAAATGGGGGTACAACAGGGATGGAGACACAACCTGTGAATGTGGGGAGAACCAGGCGATGCAACACCTTTTGGTCTGCCCTCTCTTACCAGAGCTTTGCACCACCAACGATCTGGAGTCGCTCAACCCCAAAGCCAGATCGTGCATCCTCCACTGGACAGGACTTGTGTAGTGACCCGAGAAGAAGATCGGGCCCACCCCCTAGGATTGATCCTAACTTTGTGGTCGCGCAACTATGTGCGCGCACATCAATCATGTACGCGCGCTTGCGCAAATGAATGCTGCTCTTTTTATTGCGTTTGTTATGAATGGCTAAGACAGGGGGGAGGCTCTCCTAAGTTTTCTCCTAAGTTTTCTCCTAAATCCTCTCTTACGCGCATTCTGGAATACCAATCCTCCTAACTTTATGATTTGCATACATTTGCATAAAGATAGGAGAAAACTTAGGAGAAATTTTAGGAGCGGAGTTAGGAGAAAAGTTAAGATCGTTCTGGAATACCACATAGGAGAATCCTAGACTTAGGATACGATTTTTCCTAAGTTGTTGTTCTGTAATACCACCCTAGGACGATGGTATTGGTGCATGATTCTACTTCTATTCCATAATTCTACTTCTGAAGGGTGGATTTCAATAAGCTGTCACGGAAAGCGTTCTTCGCTGCCCAAAAAAAATTCAATTCGATTGTAATTTTCTCTGTGTTTTGAAATAAACGTGCTTTCATGTTATTAAAGTAATGGAGTGCAATGTCCACATTGATGATACCAATTATATTATTTAGTCGATTCGATTGAGATGTCAAAAATGGAGTAGAAAGTTAAAGGGCCTGCAGGTATTTAATATCATCAATAGATGAACCGACATGAATCACTATGAAACTATCGTATAAACCCACTAAAAGCAAGTTCTCAGTTCCTGCATTCTGAAAGATGTTCTTGAAGAATATGTTTTACTATCAAGCCATTGTAAAATAAAAATAAATGATAAATGTTTCTTATATATATAGCGCATTTCAACACCTAAGTAATTCTCATTGCGCTTTACATGAAAAGGACCTACATCTTTTTCATTTACTTGTTTGTCTTCATACCATGTACATCATAAAATACAATTTAACTGAACAGATATCAAATTACATCTTGAATTACAAAAACAAGTGACTAATTAACATTTGCATCTTAAAATACAAAAATAATTGACTAAATTAACATAAAGAAAAGAAGAGATGAAAAGACGCAGCTGAGAGCTTAACAAAATTCGTAATCACACATAGACATGAATGCCTCTTTGAATAGGTAGGTTTTAAGTCGTTCTTTCAAGACTGTATTTAAACATCTTTATACATTTCAGGCATCGGGTTTTGGACTCGCTAATAAGCATAAATGTGTATTTCTATCATCTTTAAATGTATTTGATATGTCCGCGTATTTCCATTCCGTATTTGCACCTTGCATTACATGTGTTTTCATTTTTTTGTTTTAAAGTGTGATAATTAAACATCGATATAATTCAAATTATGCTCTGTCGATAAGTGTTTATAAGTTATAGGTATAGTCATTGTGCTGGTAATTAACTCTTTCTCTGTTTGACTGTTCTATGGGAATGGTGTGCAAAATGATATTGTCTTAATGGTACATAAAGAGTTAACTCCTTCTCTGCCTCACTCCATACTGCCCTATGGGAATGGTTTGTATTATCGATGCGAAAATGCCTCCATGGCGCATAAAGAGTTAACTCCTTCTCTGCCAGACTCCATGTTACCCTATGGGAATGGTTTGTATTATCAGTACAAACGTATATCATTGGCGCATAAAGACTTAACTCCTTAAACTAACTTTCTGCCAGGCTCCATACTGCTCCATGGGAATAGTGTGTATTACCGGTGCGAAAATACAAAAATGGGTCGTAAAGAGTTAACTTCCTGTTAGCAGACTCTATACTGCCCAGTGGGAATGGTGGTATTACCAATGCGAAAATGTCTCGATGATACATACAGAGTTAACTCCTTCTCTGCTAGACACCATTACTTCCCTACAGAAATTGTGTGTTACCAATGAAAAAAAGCCTCAGTGGCGCATAAAAAGTGCAGCCTTCTTCGTAACGATCATGTTTGCATTGTCGATATCGGTACTTTCGTCCCGCTCACTTGCGTGCAAATATTTCCCTAGGGCAACATAACACTAGTATCGGCGTTATCATGGTTATGTTGACTAGCAAAATGACGTCAGTGGGCAACATACAGATTTGTCTTGCTGACACTTGACCGCATTCAACCAATCGGTAATTGATACTAGACTTACCTGAATAATATAATAGATTATTATGTATGTCATGATGGACATGCATTTACTCTATGTGTGCTATAGAAGCACGCACTTTTTCTTAATGCCGCATCGTTAAGAGTTAAGAGTGGGCTCCTTCATTTAAAGCCTTAAAATCATTGTGTGTGTGTGTGTGTGTGTTCGTGTGTGTGTATGTATGTGTGTGTTCGTGTGTGTGTATGTATGTGTGTGTAGGGGGCGTTTGTAATAATCATGTTTGATTTCTTTCTTGGGTTGTGATTATTCAGCGGCTGTGCATGGAGTTTACTACATGTACTAAGCAGTCTTGTACAATTATGCCGAGTATGTGTAAGTTTACTTCGTCGCACATCAATACTTGTCTTTTCTGTGACATAGGGATATATCGAGAAGAACTGTTCCCCTGAACTAAAGAATATGCTTCATCTAACATACAAGTCATGTATTTTACCTATCAAACTTATTTTCAACAGATTATGTTTCCTGTTGCATAACATTCATTTTTGTGCTTGAAAAAGAGAAAAATGAAATCTAAAACTAAACTAACTTACCTTATCCCTTACGAAGATAGTTGAAAGCAATATTTTGAAAAAAGGGCTGATGTCATAAATTATCTGAAATAAGTCCTCAATCTTAGGCTTAAGACACAAACAAATGTGACACATTGCAAAAGCCCATTGCAATGGTCAAGTCCAAGACATCTTGGGGTCAACCCTCAAGACATAACATCTTATGTGATCCCCACTTGACCTACTCTCTCTCTCTCTCTCTCTCTCTCTCTCTCTCACACACACACACACACTCTCTCTCTCTCACCATCTCTCTCTTTCTCTCCTCTCTCTTTCTCTCTCTGTCTTTCTCTCGCCCTTTCTCTCTCTCTCTCTCACTCTCTTTCGCCATCTCTCTCTCTCTTTCTCTCCTCTCTCTCTCTCTCTCCCTCTCTCCCTCTCTTTCTCTTTCTCTCTCCCTCTCTCTCCCTCTCTCTCCCCCTCTCTCTCTCCCCGCCTCTCTCTTTCTTTCTCTCTCTCTCTCTTTCTCTCTCTCTCTCTCTCTCTCTCTCTTTCTCTCCCTCGCTATAGGATTATATCCAGTAGTTACAGTTACAGTATATCCCAGCACACTCACAAAACACATATCATAAAGCTTGGAAATAATCGTACACATCATCTTTTAGTATACATGTACTACTCATAACATTAAAAAGAGGGAACAACCCATTTCTGAATTCTGATCAGACCATTATGTGCATGCAATGTATTACAAGTCAATAAGGTTTCGTAGCTCTTTGTGATACGGGGCCCTGGAAAATGATTGACTTGATAAAGAGACAGTTAAGGAAAAAATGAAGCAGCTGATAACTGTAACATCTGAAGTAAATAAAGAAACAAACTGTCGTGTCTGTCAATCGCATAAGTACATACATCAATGTTAGAACACAAGATTTTAGTTTGAGCATTCTCAAAGAGGATTGTGATTTCCCTATGTATGGTTATTCAAAGTTTGCCACATCTTTGCAATCTTGACATACACTTCTGAAAAGGCTTTCCTCGACTTTTACCTCATATTTTGTAGTCTTCTTTGTTTCTATCTCACTCTCTGTGCATTTCTGTCTGCACTTTCACTTTTGTTCCTCTAGGTCTCTCCATTTACATGTCAGCTGTGGTCTTATAGATTATCAAAGACTGTCTTCCCCACCTCTCTCTCCGCAAGTGTTTGCTGTTCACTGCCAGCACCTAGCCTGCTTCATCCAAATCTTAACCCCGTTGCATAAAACTTACCACCAATGGTACATGTACATGTAATTTTTTATGGTAACACCGCTCAACAGCCAATGAAATTCAAGGTTTCTATAGAAATTGGCATTGGTAGCAGAGTTACCATCAATGGTAAGAGTTATGCAACAGGGCCCCTGTATGGTCCTTTGCAGCATTACACGATCCTTTCACAACCCGTTTTCCTAAGGTGAACGGATGGAGAATTAGATGGAGACGTTTGAAGGATTCTCATGTGTCGGTCATCCATGCGATAGATGGCCGAAAATGACAAGACAGTTTTGAGAAAGTAACTGATTTGAGTCTATGCATGCATGCAGACTTGAAAACATGAGAAATGTTACTGTTATGACTATTTAAAATGAAGGGGCGCACTTTCTGTCTCCTGTCACAGACATATTATACTCCCGTCCAGAGCCATCTATAAACAGAGTTTGGCCAACTAGGTTTCATTTGGTTACCACATAGCGCATATTCTTTTGCTATTCGCTTGCCCAACAAAGCAACACGCATGATAACATGATAACTGAGATGCCCATGAATATTCATGCATGCATTAGGCCTATTGACTTGTGCCATATTTTCGTACATTTGAATAGATTACCTGCATATAACTAGATAAAATGAATATTTAAGCATACATTCCATTAATCATTTTATTAAGAAAAAAAATGCCACCTAATTGAGTCCAGATAACAATAATTACAACAAAATGTTCTTCTTTAATTATACTAAATTTCCGTAGTACTATATAATGTGAGTGTACTGAGGAATACGATAGGATCTAGTGGGATAGGAAAGGATAGGATAAGATAGGAAAGGGTAAGGATTGTGGACGTGCTCGTATGTAGCCTATCCATGTATGATTAGTAATGTGAAATATCATCCCTCCATTTGTATTATTTTTTGTGGCCTATTTAGCCCATATGGGTCCCAAATGGGGTGCACGGTGCAAAATATAGATGGCTCCCAAATGGGCCAAATGGGGCCTTTAACATTTTTGTAACAGACCAACAGGAAAATGATGCACATGGAATCATATAATTTGACCTTTTGACCCGTAGATGACCTTTGACCCTACCATCCTCAAAACATCACATGTGATATTACCAAAGGATTGTTTGTACCAAGTTTGATCACAATTGATGCAGAACTGACATGGGAGCAGGTTAAACAAAAACATTTTTGTAACAGACCAACAGAAAAGTGATTACATGTATTCGACAAGTATCAAATGAAATGAAACACAGTTTTAGATAAAATAGCCCTATCATATGTCGCTGAAATAATAGGGTTTCCTTATAATTATAGAGTGTTTCACCTCCATGGAATTAACCTCAATTTTGTGTCCGGAGGTGTCCGAAAAAGTTACAGACCGAATTCTGTTTACAATTTCAGACCATTTTCATTATGTAATCAAATTTCATTCACGTCGTTCAAACAAAACGTTTCTAATGGTAACTCCAAACAGGGAGGTGTTACGAAGGAGTAGAAACTCGAGCATAATATATTCAAACATCTGTATGGGTTCTAAAGCGTGCTCATGAATGCCAAAAGCATTCCATAATCATGACAATGCTTTGATGTTCCATGTGCCGTGCCGACATTTAGCTGATGTCAACTTGAAAAGAAATTTCCCATTTGTCTGTAGACGTTTTGTTTTTGACAAATTTGTTTGCAAACTTTAAGGAAGTTAACGGCAGATAATGACAGATCCTTTACTCTGCTTTTGTTTCGAAAAGTATTGAGGAATCATTAAAAATCGGACATATAAGCTATTTTTATTACCTACAAAATTGGCCAATTTCTTCACTTTCCGACAACTTGTGCATCTGGGGGATTCAACCACTCTCAAAATGATATATTAAGCTGTGTATTATCATTAACGGCGTTTGTGTGTGTTTGCGTGAAACAGAGATATTTCACTTGAAAAACTTGTTTATTTGTGTTTGCTGATACCTGTTATGCTCATGGAAGTATTAACAGAACGGGACAAGCGAAATGAGACTGTACATTTCTTTTGTCCTCTCCGAGAATCCGTTGCCACACAATCATATTCATAATTGTTCAAACACCTGAACAGCACCTGTTGAGAACACATAACTTTTCAGCGGCTTGGCACATGGGTTCAAAGGAAGAAAGTTGCTTCATATCCTTCCATAACACATCCCTGCTCCAAAGCTTGTCCAAGGATTGTCCGCGTAGCAAACACTAATTAGATTCAGAGTGCATTCCCTCTATTGGAACTGAATCACGAAATACATGTAAATGTAACAAAGCGTCACCAGGCAGTGGGAAGCACTCGTTATTCCGAAGGTTCGTAATTCCAAGGATGTTTAAGCACATGGATATCCAGCTGCCGTTTAATCAATGCAGATTCATTGTACTCTCCTTCTAGTCACAAAAGAACGCTTTACAAAGATTTTCTCTTTGATCTCGATGTTCAATGCCGCCGATTCTCTGGATGAGTTTTGCCTGCATTTGACGTATAAACAAAATCGGATGCGCAGAATAATTTGGTGAAATATCCTCGCCCCATATGCTTGCGTAGTTGTGACATGTAATACCTACGATGCATCTATGAAGATTCAATCGAGGAATAGTGTTACAATATCGCAAAAAGGCTCTAAACGTGATATCAAGTTGCAGTATAAAAGTCTCAATTTCACAATGTTCCGCATCATACCTGCTTGCAAAATTGCATGAAACTTTACTTTCAGATATTTTCGTTTCGGACGAGTAACATGAAAAACGTGGCCAACCGCGCCCAAGCTAGTATTTCCATCTCAAAATGTATCAAATTTCGTGTTCGCTTGTCTTCATTAACTATATACAAAATAAGCACTTAGTGACAAAATTAAAAGTTCAGCAGCGGAAGCTAAAATGTTTGTATGTATAGGAATGCGTATGACCTATTATAAAAAGCAGGTGAACGTGACGCAATCGCATATGCATCATATTGTTGAGAGCAGTTGCTAGTCATGAATATTAAGTGGCAGCATCAAAACTCGTTCAAAGCGATGTATATCCATGTGCTTAAACATCCTTGGTAATTCCGAGCGTCACGCCATACATGCACGGATTAACGAACCCTTTTTCGTTTTCGGACTAACGAGCATCGAGGTATGGGCAATTTACGTGTTTCGGAATTTCGAACTTTCGGAATAACGAGCTTTTGGAATAACGAACCTTCGGAATATCGAACTGTAACCCCAGGCAGTAAGGGGGAAAATTGTGAAAACATTACGAAAATGGCTTACTCACAGTGTGTGCATCAAGATCAGCTATGCACTCCCAGCGAAGACTGCACGGTTGACATATTTCTCAAAACACATGTTATTTTGTTATTCAGAGAAAGGCATTACCTAATCAGAAATACAGCGTATTGTTTAAAACACCTGAAAGTCTGGTAGTTTGATGAGGCTTGGGTCATCATAGACCAAAGGAAAGTCCATTCATAAAAGGTAAATTTTTTAATACACCAATTTCGTAATGTATGCACATCCCCACGCTAACAGACCATTTTCATTATGTAATCAAATGTTATTCACGTCGTTCAAACAATACGTTACTTATGACAACCCCGAAGCTCGTTCGAGGTTTGTCCGAGTAGCAACGACCAATAGATTCAGACTGCTTTCCATCCATTGAAATTGAATCACGAAACCCCATGAATATAGGTGAATGTACTTACGCGTTACAAGGCAGTATAAAGAGGGAAAGTTGTGAATACATTACGAAAATGGATTATTGGCAAGGGCCAGGGTTGATGTTAAAGGTGATATTCATAGGAAATAAAATCAAATAAATATAGTTTATTTGATAATTGAATGAGTTATTAAAGCAATTTATGCAGCTAATATGCCATGAAAGTGTTCAGTTACGTGTTTAATGAAAGTCATATTTCACTAAATTGACTCTCTTCCTGACCTACGAAATCGCCTAAGGGAAAGTGGCGTCGTGTGTACGTCACAGCCGGGATATGCTTCACAATGACCATTGTGTATCACACCTGTTAATCCACTAGCAACTGCCATCACAGTTTCATTAACAATGCATGATGCTTCTGGCGGAAAAGAAGCTGCGGATTGGCATGTGTGATGCACAATAACGCCTCCCTTTTCTTACGTCAGACCTAAAGGCCGTTTCGGATGACAGTAGGTCAAATTTGTCCCCGAGAATACGGTGATTGTTTTCACCCTAATTTCGCTTTTTGGAAAGTGATATATTGTTTGAATGTCATCCGAGCTCATTGTATGGCTTATAAGCTTTCTGTAGATGAATATCTTCATATTTTTGGATTTTCTATGAATATCACCTTTAATGTCACCAGACAAGAGCAGCAAGAGCAATTATCTCAGGTGTTCAGTTCGAGATTGCTTAAAACTCATAATTACAAAGATCTTCTAGATTTTGGAAGAAGAGTTGTAGAAGATATGGAACAACAAGCTCTATGGCATACCGGCATGAAGGTTTAAACCAGTAGACCATTTTCGTTTTGTATGCAAATTTTATTCACGCCCTTCAAACAATATGTTACTAATGGTAACCCCAAAGCTTGTCCGAGGTTTGTGAGTAGCAACAACTAATAGATTTAGAGTGCGTTCCATCCATTCAAACTGAATCACGAAATACAGGTGGATGTAATAACGCGTCACCGGACAGTTAGAGGAAAAGTTGTGAATACATTACGAAAATGGCTAGTTGCACAGAAAGTCACACATGACCAGTTTCCTTGATTGAAACAGGTGTGTCCGAAACGACTCTTAAGGTGGCAGATAGCGGGAAAGTTGAAGAGTAGCAACAACTATTATGCATTCCACCAATTTAAACTGAATCACCAGATACAGGCGAATATCGTGGCGTTTTAGGGACAAAGTTATGAATACATTGCGAAAACGGATTATTCAAAAGCCCAGTACGATGGCACATATGCAACACTTAAATAACACCATTCTAACATCCACCGTATATCGTTGTACAATATAACGTTAAACCAGCGATAAGCTACACATTAAACTTAGCATGTACTCTGAATACATACGGTTATGACTCTGCGTGTACCAAGGGTATGTGGGTATTACTGACACTATGGACACGATCTTTTGTTATGCGGACAAAATTTCAAAGGGTCCCTTTGAAATGTCCGCATAACAAAAGAACGATTTCGGGTACGATACATTCACAGCTTAGGGTCGCTAAAACATTCATCGTGGAGGGATGCAAACATAAACATAAACACCATGTAGCGGATAAATTCTCCCGGTTGAGCACCGACGCTGTTATGGCCGAGAGGTCTAATACGCCGGCAGTAAGCTCACACTCGTGCGCCTCGCACGGGTTCGAATCTCGTCTGACGCTAATACAGGTTCAAGGATTTTTGCGGTTTGGCACCGTGTGATTGGGATCAGCCTTGTTTCTTCCCCTAAATCGTCAGGGCCTCGGCTAGAGTTCCAGGAGTTTACGAAGAGACATGCTTTGGGCCGATCGTCATATCAGAAGGGCACTAATGGTAGTCGGTAAAAGGTCATTGATTTGGCCCATAAGTCACGACACCTGAACGCCTGGCAACCATTGCGTAATCTTTTGATTTTTTTAAATTTATTTTGATTAGTTGTTTTCCCTCTATCTCTATATATTAAGCAACCCGTAACATTTCTCCCCCCTTGTTTTTGTTTTTCTTTTTGAAATCCATCTTAATGTGTTTTCTTTTATTATCTCTAGTAACAATAAGCTTGGATGATGCGAATCAAAATTAAACAACAGCATATCACTAATTACAGGCCCAACCCGTAAAATTCACTAAAAAGTATATCATTAAAATATAGGCCTTAGACCAAAAGCACATTTAGAAGTATGCGCACCCACCCTCATGCTTTGCCGAGAGTTGAAAAAACCCAACCCAAAACAAATTCCAGCGATTGGAAGAAACTAGTAATTGGAACCCAGATAGCAAAGTATCTGGGGCAGATATATGGGAATCATGTGGGTCTGCTGGGGCCCATATGTACCATGTTCAACCCATATGGGGCCCATATGGTTTGTGCCACCTAGAACTCAGAAAATAAAACCATATGGGCCCCATGTGGTATGTATATGGGTAATGTGGTCTTATTTCTGGGTCGACTGAGCCACATAAAACCCATATGGGGCCCGTATGGGCTTTTCCACCCTGAATTATCCACATGATAACTGAGATGCAGGAATAAGAGGAGAACTGAGAGTTTGAGACAGAGCGAAGTACAAAGTGAAAGTGTTACATGCAAGGCATGGTTGAAACATATAGGAGCATAACACAAATATACTGTAATATGGATGTGCAATATATCTCATAGCAATCATGTAGTTCAATACACCAGACTTATGAATATTCATGCATGCATTAGGCCTATTGACTTGTGTCATATCTTTGTACATTTGAATAGACAACCAGTATATAACTAGATAGAAGGAATGTTTGAGTATTAATTACAATAACCGTTTTATTAAAACATAAATAAATGTCACCTCATTGAATCAAGACAACAATAATTACGACAAAATGTTCATCTTCAATTGTACTCACCGATACTTTTTTAAGTTAATTTACGTAGTACTATAAATATCAAAGTGAGTGTACTGAGGAATACGATAGGATCGAGTAGGATAGCTTAGAATAAGATAAGATAGGATGAGGTTAGGATAAGGATTATGTGTTCGTATGTTGCCTATCCAAGTATGATATGTCATCCCTCAATTTTTTGGCCCATCTGGCCCATATGGGCCCCAGATGGAGTGTAGGGTGCAAAATATAGATGGGTCCCAGATGGGCTAAATGTGGCCCATGTGGGCCCAGATGATCCCCATATGGGCAGCCTATATGGGGCCCATATCCAGGCCCAGATCAACCCATATCTATCCCATACGGGCCTCAGATATTTTGCTATCTGGGAAGTAACAACATGGCGCGTGCTGCTTTGTTGGGCGCGCAAGCAGCGGATAAACATAAGATGCGCCATGTTGTTACCTATCGTTACCATGTAAGCTTTACTCATATCTTCATCTCTCTCAATGATCGTACTATTTTAAAAGTTGCAAGGCGTACACCATGTCTGATATGTATGCATATTTTATTCACGTCGTTCAAACAATACGTTATTAATGGTATTCCAATGCTTGCCCGAGGTTTGTTCCAGTAGCAACGACTAATAGATTCGGAGTGCGTTCTACCCATTGAAACTGAATCACGAAGTAGAGAGAATATATTTACGCGTTACTACATAGTTAGCAAACGGCTTATTGAATGGTGGATATAAGGTGGAGGAAATATAGGCCTAAGTATGATTCAGATAGATTAAAGATACGATGTGGTGGTTGATATGCAAGTACAGACCTCTAGCAGTGAGTCTGAAATGGTAGACTAGCGATAATATGTTTGCACGTGCCTGCCAAAATTTTATTGGGAAATAGTATTAGGATCACTGTTCTTTCAGATTCTGAGCACTACCGAGTGTTCTTTCACTGTAAACTATCTTATGGTTATAAAAAGAGTCTTAAAACATTTGTAAGTATTATTATGTCATGATACTGAAGAAGGGCGACCTTGAATTTTTTTTAGATGCCTCAAAACGATATCTCATGTCATTCCAGATGGTATTTTAGACATATGCTCAAATTTTAGATTATCCTTGGTAACTGTACAGTTTGGATAAATGTGAGAAAACACTCCTTTTTTCTTAACATTTTGGACCGCAAGGCGCATTTCTGAGGTGGTGGGCGTGGTAGAAGGGGGGAGGGTGGCAAGTTTATGACAGATGGGATCCCCATTTGTAACAAATTTTTCTCATTGCCTCATAATAATTTGTCGAGTTTTGATGAAATTCATTTTTAGATATGTATCCCATTTTTACAACCTACTTAGGTCCTCTTTTCCGAGGTAACTTCGGGCAGACTTCTTTCAACTTTGTTAAAAGACAGTCATGTATATTTGAGAAAAAGTAATAAAATAAGTGGAATTTTCCCCCTGAGGGCATTTGGGGGCTCCCCCTTGCCACTTGCGTACCAACATTTTATAATAACTTAGGTACCCATTATCATTTATTTATTATGTATTCTTCTGGAAAAAAAAGTCAAAAAATAAGAGGAACTGGAGGCATTTTTTTTTGGGGGGGAGGGGGGCTACCCCCTGGCTCCTTGCCATTTGTGTTTTAAACTATTCTAACAGCTTAAGGTCCCTAATACCTGTTTCGAGATATTTATTCTGGAGAAAAAGTATTTAAAAAAATAAAAGAAATTTTCCTCCCGGGGCGTTTTTGGTGTCTACCCCCCCCCCCCTTGCCACTTGTGTACCCCAAGTTTAACAAATTATGGTCCATATTACCTAAGGATGATCAAGTTTGGTTAAAATGCAGTTTCCCCGTGGGGGCATTTTTTGTTTGGGGGGGGGGGGGGGGCTACCCCCTCCCAGTTCCTTGCCATCTGTGTCCCCCCATTCTAACAACTTAAGGTCCCTAATACGTAAGGATGGTTCCAGTTATTTATTCTTGAGAAAAAGTATTAGAAAAATGAAAGAAAGTTTCCCCCTGGGGCGTTTTGGGGGAATACACCCCCCCCCCCCCTCTTCCCCAGCCCCTTGCCATTTGTGTACCCCACATTTTACAGCTAATGGTCCCTATTACCACAGTATGATTAATATCTAGTTTGGTTAAAATCCAGTCATTTATTCTTGAGAAAATGTCCCAAAATAAGAGAAAATGCCCCCAGGGGGCGTTTGGGGGCTATCCCCCCGGCCCCTTTCTACTTATGACCACACATTTGAAAATGGTAAGGTACCTATTGCCTAAAGATGATTCCTATTAAGTTTTTTTTTCCGGCCGTGCGTTTTCGAAAAGAAGTTAATAACATATAAGTGCCCCTGGGGCAATTTGGGGGCTGCCCCCAGGTGCCCCTGAAAATATTTTGAGATACCTCTGTATCTAATATTTTTTCAAATACGATTTTGAATATGTGTGCCAAATTTGGTGCTTGTACACAAAAGTGTACAATTATTCACCTCATCCAGCCTACTAATGTGGATTGGTTAAGTGTATGGGTGTGGGTGTCTGTCTGTATGGGGTATGTGTGTGTGGTGTACGTGCAGTTAACACCGATACTGCTCTAAGAGAATACAGACAGCGGAAACAGACAATAGTTTCAGTTAACACAGTCAAGTTTTTAGTTCTAACACATACAAGTGGCGCAATACCAGAACAAACAGTTCATAAACTGTTTCTCCTGCGTTCGTATTATTCGTAGAAGGAGATAATGAAATTTGACTTTAACTAGCTGACTCGCTGTTTTTACTTTTGAGCATTATTATTCATTATTTTCATTTTGCCTTATTGGCACGATCATAAGCGTGATTGTATTTTGACATTTGTTTATAGTTCCATTGACCATCATGACATTTTTTTTAATCACACCAATATCATAGTCCTCCCGATGACCATCGTCATTGTGTAATTTGTATTATATCTATAGTACAATGAAACAGAACCCCAAACCCACTAGCTAATTACTCAACACAAATACACGACTTCATATGTACACAATGTTCACATACACGCGCGCGCGCCCACACACACACACACACACACACACACACACATACACACACAGTCACGCAACCACCACCATCACCAAGCACCCACACACAATAGTCCGTACTAAGACAGTTACGCACACATATATTGCACCCACCTACCTCAACATCCCCATCACGCACACATACATACCAGCTCAACACTCATCGCTAACACACGCACACGCACATAACCTAGCCCACACTAACATCCTCATACGCCAGCACGCGCGCAACACCACCCCCCCCCCCACACACACACACACACACACCTTACATACACATCACAGGCACAAGCACACATGGCAATATTTTGATTTGTGCAAGGGGTGACAATTTGTGCAACTAATTACATGTATCAGTTTGCCTGCACAAATTGTCGCCCATGAGGGTAAAAAATGGGAACATCACCTGCAGCACAAATTGTCGCCGACGTCAATTTGTGCAGGGGGCGACAATTGTGGTGTCAGGTTTTGTAAAATATTGCACAAACTGTCGCCGGCGACAATTTGTGCAGGGACGACAATTTGTGGTGCAATAGACGTAGCCATCGTATTGTTTAGAACAGCTGCAGGTCATGAATATGTGTCCTATATAACTTAATGTTATCCTCCCCCACCCCTCACTTTCTCTACACCCTCTTTCTTTTTCCCACTTCTTTGTTTTCCCTCTTTTTCCACACCCTCACCCCCACCCTCACCTTCTCTCCCTCCCTCTCTCTCTCTCTCTCTCTCTCTCCCCCCCCCCTCTCTCCCTCCCTCCTCTCCCTCTATCTCTCTCCCTCTGTCTCTCTCTCTCTCCCCCCTCTCTCTCTCTTCCCCCCTCTCTCTCTCCCTCCCCCCTCTCCCTCTATCTCTCCCTCTCTCTCTCTCTCTCTCTCCCACACACGCACACACACACACACACACACACACACACACACACACATGCACATATAAATACGTTTTGTAATTCTCTCTCCTATTCCTCTCCTGTCTTCCTAAAATAAACTGCCCCTCTACACCAATCCTATATTACTGCACCCTTCTGACACTACGTTATTCGTCGAGCAATCACAACCACTACAATCAATATCCATACTGCTATACTCCGTCATAAATCCCTGAAAGATATCGCACATTCATGCACTATTTCTTAGTTTGATTTTATTCGACATTTCATCAAAGAAATGGTACATTAACATAACATTAAGATATAACTCACGATTACGGACTCAACATGTTTATAATCATTTACATTCACTACTTTGATTTCAAATAGAATGTTTCATTTTTACCTTTGGGGAAAAAACACTGAATGAAGTCATGAAACTTTCAGGGAGTATATTCTACACAATCATACACACACACACACGCACACACACACGTACAGACACGCACACGTAAACACACTCGCACAATGAAAAGGAGAGCTGGGAACTCACGAATGAATATGCGTACTTCTGGATTCCTTCAGCCAGTGTGTGTCACACGAACTACTGTACGAGGTTTATGTATATTATTTGCTAAAAATGTTTCAATACCACAGAGAGTTAAATCAGTAGCTGCCACCCAAGCAGGATGTCGTTACATATTACACGGATTTCTCTGATTTCGTCGTATTCGTAAACGATGGATCATGATTAGTTGATAGGGTGTTCACACAACATGCACAAGAAAAAGAGAAATTTCCAAACATTGGTATCTAAACCTCATTTATTTTTTTTGTGTGCAAATGTCCCTTGAACCTCGGCGCACCTTGGACAAGATGAGGATTTTGTGGGTGCGCACCTATCGTTCTGAATTGAAAGCTACTGACACAAACAAAAACTATCACAAAGAGAAGAAAGAACAGCTATTGTGCTGTCTGCATAAATATTCTGATTATGAATGTGATTTAGAATTGTATTGAAAAATGTCATGGAGTGAGCATGGGTTCGCATTAGTTATGCATCGCTGCTCTCACTATCTGACCAGTCGGGTGGTGGAGAATGACTGTCTACACCCCCTAGAGCTCCTCCGCTAGTACCCTCTACCCCTTCCCCATCGGCACCATCTACCCCTCCTCCAACGTCACTCCCGTCTCCACCATTACCCCGTTGTTTATTCTGGCCTCCTTCGCAGTTTCCGAAGCACCCTCTCACCCACGACACCTCAAAATACTGACATGTCGAATCGTACTCAAAATCCTGCGGACTCTCCTTGCTGGTGGACCAATTCAACTGGCACACTACGTCCCTTTGCCCATCTTGCCCGTGCGTGTTGCTGCCGATGATGTTGACCGAGCGGCACACATTGCCCCTGCGGACACAAGCCGCGGCGCATTGGAGCTTGGATACACCTTGCAGCGTGCGGATCAGGTGGTTGCGCAGACAGTGGTGTGCCCCACCCTCCCGGGGCTGGCAGAGCTGAATGGCCCGGGAGAGTGGGTGCAAGGCCCGGTGCAAGGGTTGTGAGTTGTTGGGCGACGGTGATACAGCATCAGGATCTAAACGTGACAAGATGACCGAAGTTTAGATATTGGACATCTTTGATGAAATGGTACAAATCAAAGCGATCAGGGTTTGACTTAAAAAGAATCTGGATCGAGGAAGCCCTCCCCCCCCCCCCCCCATCCCTGAGAATCTCCTGAACTCAATATCTACAGTAAACGTAGACTCATCAGAGTCATCAGAAGGCTAAAATCTCTAAAGCTCCAAATTAAGTAGGACACTGTCTCGATGCTACCGCAGACGACACGATGTTGCCACGATTCTGTAGCGTAACGGGGCCTACGATTAATCGAACGGGGCCGTCTACGATGGTCTGTGGAAAGAGGGAGTGTCCTTCTCAGAATTATACAACAAGCGAGAGATGATAGACAGGATTATTTACAATAATATATGACGTCACAGACTTAATGATATTAGCATACATTACGCATTATCACGATGATGATATATTCGTTAAAAACACGCTTTTATAAGCACTCATATTCTGGAATTAAAAATGTCAGCTCATTTTGACAAAGGAGCCCTCCTCTAGCGCACATACACACACACACACACACACAAGCACACACACACACACACACACAAACACAAACACACACACACATAGACTACACAATAAAGACCATCATGATGTATTACATTAGAATATCTAATGTCTTGAATATAAAGACACCTTACCATTTTGAGCAAGAGTCGCCACCGACATCACATGAATCAAGTGGAAACATAATGAAATAATCAACAGGTAACGCATCTTCTCCCAGATTAATATTCAACCACGAATCTCAAGTTTATCACTACACGCTGTAATTATTGTAACGGTATACGGCTCAGTCGAGCATACGCTGCTCTGGCGAGAACTGCAAGCTAAAATAGATTTCGGAACTTTGATCTGTACACCGATGAAGGATCAATCGTCATTTGATGAAAACCTCTTTTTAAAATCCTTCAAGATCCATAACGTCAAGGGAGATTCCAAGATTTTATATAAATGGTCATCGAAAGACGCGACAGCTGAGCTCTCCGTGATAAAAAAAAGCGCAAGTCTTGCAAGTAGTTCGCATCATCGCACGACTAGAAGCCAATCAATATGCTATGATCAAACAAAATTTGGTTTGATTCCAATATGACCAATCTGAAGTTGAATATCACACATTAAAGCCCACCTATAGCCTTGCAAAATATTTGGTGATATATTCTCAGTTGCAGACGCATCATTATTCTTAAAGAGATTTTGGGGCAGCATAAATTTATTTTTGGAATCAGAAAAAAAAAGTTTTGAAGACGCCTGCAGGCTCATGTTATTAGTGCTTGCTTAAAATTATGTCAAATTCCCGACGTTTTTTTTTTATTGCTGACCAAAACTTACCAATCTCCTGAACAAAAAGCAAAACTTACTTCCGTTATGCTATGTGGTCCTTCAAGACCATCGATTAAAACAGCACTTTTTTGGAAATGTTCGAGAAACCTGTGACGGACTTTAATTTGCATCAATTCGGCATCGCGTCGATACATAGCAAATATGAGCAGTATTTGTCACCAAGATTAGTTTGCTCGACTCAGAGTGCGACCAATCCGCTGAACATCTAGGCACATTTATGGCTGTGTAACAAGAAATCTATATTTAGATATTCGTTGAGAGCTAAGAGACCATTTTTCTTTCAATTGTGGGGGAGTTCAGCTAGTACTCTTTTATACCTATTTTGAACTACACTTTTGTAACGTCTAAAAACGAGGTTTAGTAAACCAGGGCTATTTGAATGTCGTCAAACAAAAATACAGACGCATGCGCAGTCAATTACCAATATGTAGATTACGTAGCGCAAAACAGAGTTGTGTAAAAATATATATTTTTTAAATATAGTTGTTGACCTGCCGAGAGCGGCCACCTGTATATAGTGGTCTCTTTTACCATTTCCCAGGAGTGGCCGCTATAGACAGCTCTGGTGATATATTATCTTATCTTAACGCCCTTTACGCAATACTCATTTTCTCAATCTAATTTCAGTTAGCCTCCTAAATCGAAATGGCGGAAGAGAAGAGGGGGTAGAGGGCGTGTGTAAGGTGATAGCAGAAAGTTGTTCGTGTAGGGTGGAAAAAATAACGAAATAGCGAGATCCAATTCTAAACGTGCATGTAATTTGTTCGTGAAGGTTGACCAAAGAACTAACGAGCGAGAATATAACTCGAACACGTACGGTAAAGGATATAAGTAGCAATATGTACTCGCGTTTAATGTCAACCCTCGTTCAGTCCTGAGTAGAACCAAATATACAATGTCTTTATTGATTCGATCATGATTTGGTTTCACAGCGATTGTCGTTTTATTTCAACAATTGGGACTTGTAACGTTTGTTTGTTTCCAGGGAATGAAATTGGAGTCCAGGGACAGGGTACGTTGGCGGTTGGCATGCAAATAAAGACACGACGTGTGTCGGATAACTGCCAGAATGCAGTCAGCCTATAAAAAATGAATAAGTCTTATATTGGTGTTTACATTGGCCCGTATTCAAAACGGTAGTTAAACTTGATCGCGTAAAAACGTAGACTAACTTTATGGGGTAACAAATATGACATGTGACCATGTTACAAACTCATTGACTTTCATCACATGATCACAACAGTGAGTGATTTCAATCATTCGCACTAATGAGTATGTGGACATACTCATAGTGATTCCGAGGACAAAATCGATTATATAAAATCTATTAGAATGTTTCATGTTTTATCTGGTGTCCCATAAGGTAGGTCCAGGTTTAGTACACTATTGTCGTTTAACCTCTCTCCAGAATATGTGGACCATTGTACTTATGTCCGTTAAGTGATCAGAGTTAATACATGTACATGTATGTACATATTGTGACACACACAAACACGGTCAGGATGTTAATTTGTAACAGTACTCTTCTGTATCGATTCCATGATTGCCTGGTTATGAACAGGGGTTTTGTTTTTTTCTTGGAACGGTGGGGGGTATGGGGGAGAGAGGGGATGGAGAGAGAGAGAGAGAAAGAAAGAGAGAGGGGGAGAGAGAGAGAGAGAGAGGGAGAGAGAGAGAGAGGGGGGAGGGAGGGACAGAGAGAGAGAGAGAGATAGGGGGAGGGGGGAGAGAGACAGAGATGGAGAGCGAGAGAGCGAGAGAGACAGAGACAGATAGAGACATACACATAGAGAAGAAGACAGAGCGAGAGAGACAGACAGAGACATAGATGGAAGGAGAGAGAGAGAGAGAGAGAGAGAGAGTAACAAAACTATAAGGACACCAGCACTTCCAAGACATAAGCAAATAATAGAAGTATAGATAATAAGACTGTCCTTGTGTTCTACCGACCTGTTTTCTTTCTCTACCACTCAAATGTACTTTGAGGCAAACCAGTGAGATTCTACATACATAACTGTACGTTTATTTTTCACATGTACAATCTTCAAAAACTCACAGATATGGCACTACCTGTAGAGGCACTATAGTACAAACGTTTCATAACACAGTGACAAGCTGCACATTTCAAGGTGAACATTTCTTTCAAACTGGAACTGTATGCCTTGTAGAAATTAGAGAACCAACTGAACTATCTGTAAAATTTTATGTACAATTTGAAAATAAATCACTACATATTTCAGTTTATAATTTCATATTTTCTGTTCTCCAACCCATTCTTTGTTATTTTGTTAAGGGTAATATCCCAATCCTGGACGGAAAAGTCCTCGCCTTTGTTGCAATGTACAGAAGCAATAATTTTGAATTCAAATCGTTATCAAAGATTCTATAAACCGTATGAAAATTAACTTAAACAACCTCAAAGCAAAAATTATCCAAAATAGGTATTGATGAGAAGAATATCAATGTTCCTTTCTGAATTCTAGGAAGTAAGTAGGGGTGGGAGAAGAGCGGTATCTGAAATATTGTTCTTATATATTTAATAAAGTGACATAGTAACAAACTGCTGTTATACAGGGTCAAATAATCTTGCTAGTAGCACTTGAGTGGAAACATTGTACACGGTGTGGTGCAATGTAAAGTGAACATCTAAGAAACAAAAATCTATTGCACATAAACACAAACATCAAGGTGTTGACAAAAGGCACATTCTGAAAGACATGACAGTATGGACAGGAAATAAATAAACTATTTAAACATAACATACCATATGTAACAGAAAAATCCCTTAAAGACTGGTCAATATCCCCAAATTGACTTGAGCTTTCCAAAGTAGGGAACCCTACAAGCATGTGAGTAGATTCCAAACATATCCAATATTGTACTGAAGGGGAGAGGGGGTTTCTTGACATATTTGTACAAAACATTTCTCAACATAGTACATTTCACAATTACGATGGCTTTCTGAACACTCCCAATGTTTTCTCTGCATGGTCATAAAGTCATAATTTCTTTTGGACATTTAAAAGTGTAATCACGTTAGATGCTCTGAGGAAAATAACTAATGTAGTAGGGTTTACTTTTCAAGCCTCGAACCATGAAACAAACATCCTTAACTATGTTTTGTATTACACCCTCTAAGGCTCTCTTATTATTTAGGGCACTTTGTTTTGCATTGCGGGGGATGAATTACCATGACCCCCCCCCCCCCCCCCCCCCCCACTGATTCAAATAGTGTGTATATGGCTGCAAGCACAACTTCACAATGTCATGTCTGTCATCATTATTTCATGGTCATGTTTTTTTTTCTTCAAAATGTTGATCGCCTATAACCTATATATGGCCATAATGGATTGAGAACACTTGCAAATGATGTGCTTGCCATTTCAAAACTGTCATGTGAATAAACTGTTGTGATCCAGAAGAATTTCAAATTAATTCCAACAAGAGAAAGGCAGTTTAAACTTGGCACTGATAGAGTCTCTCTATGATCATAGATCACAGCATAGTTACATACATGATAGTGTAGACAAATGACATCGTAAAAACACAAACTTAAATATCTTTAACATCTACATGTATTTACAAACTAAAATAAATAAACAAATAATTAATCTATCCACATGGCATGTACTATATATGATGTGAATGATATTGCTTTCAATTCCTGAAAAACATTTGCACATGTGGTATAAATGTATTATTGGCACACCAGAATATAAGCACACAGGTCTCATCAAATTCCAAACCTATGAAGCTACAACACACCATAATTATCAGAATTACATCTAAGTGGAATGCACAAGTCAAGGTGAATAGAAATTGAAAGACTGTAATGGTAAATATAAACATATGTCAGAGAGATCGCGGTTTTCACTTTCAAGTCGTAAACTTGAACTATCCATCTCAAATTAATACACACCTATGCATATGAATTTCAAATGTCTAATTCTTCAACATGTTAAATATACTTAAAATGGCCTTTGGAACTTTTCATCTTAATCAATTATGAAATCGATTGTGAAAATTTTTGTTCAATAACAGGTTTGAAGACAGATAATATTGCTAAGGTATTACTCAAATCACACAACAAAGTTTACTTCTTTTTGTTCTTATACAATATTGTTCTGACTTGGCTATGTATCGACTATTGCTGATTGAAAGAATCAATGTCAAAATCACATATATTACAATGAAAGAAAAGCAGTGACCCATCTGATAAAGTGTTGCGATTGATCTGAATCAATCTCAAATCAAATCCCTTATCTCAAATGTACAAACTTATGAGTAATATCAATTGCAAGTCAAGTCTAGATCAATCGTAACTCTTTATAAGACTTTAAAAATTAAATTTAAAGATTGCATGTTTGAAAGTAAGATCAATCTCCATGAATTTTATTCTACATATAGCGCAACTGATACTGAAAACGCTCTGTGTGTATACTTGATATTTTTTGCACACCACCCTCTGGTCTGGACTGCTGCCTCAGCATTGGCCGTGGGGACACAGTCGGTGCAAAGCATCATGGGCCTCATGGACGCCGTTGTCACGAGCATACTCCAGCAGGGCTCTCGCTTCGCTGCATGGCAAAAACAGATCAATGCACAACGAATGTTTCTTTCCTCTTTTACTTCATAGTAATTCTCCATATTGAATACAAGGAAAGGTTCTCCCATGATGCACCTTGCAGCTACAGTCAGATTTTATCTGCGGTCATGCTTGTTTCCGGCTTAGCATGCGAGTGTATGAGACTAGAAGCAGACACGACTGCAAAGTAAATCCAGACATCGCTACCTGGTGCATCATGGGACAACTTTCCGCTATATGCAACATGGACAATTAGATCATGTGAGGTACAGAATTGTGACTTCCACTGTCATTTTTTTGTTATGACCATCATTATGATTACATTTATTACCATAAACACTCATCACTATCATTTATCCTTTGTCCTAATCTCTGTGAATTCCATTGTTATCATCATATTTATCACATAGTTTGCCAGAAAGGGCTGTGAGATTGTATAGTGGAAATTATCTATCTGAGGAGGGAGTGGCATAGAACTATTTTTTTCCGATGGGCGAAGCCCCCGAGGAAAAGATAGTAACTTATGCCAGTCCCTCCAAAGATGGATAATTTTCACTATACTTTCGAACTCAATGCTTGGTATATTTGTTTTATATCCCTTTTGTAAAACAATAACAGAACAAAAATACTAATAAATACTATCGGTTCATCCCAGGTAAATGCGCAACACGCCGCGCACTGCATTCATGCGCGCACTAATTTACGCCCGCTCAGGTAGAGAGCATGCGCAGTAGTCCCAAGGAAGAAAATAGTAAATAGAGCATGTGCAGTCCTCCCCAGGAAAAAATAGTGAAAACTATCCGGAGCTCTTCGAGCATCAATTGACCAATCACGTTCCTAGAATACTCATGAATATTCATAGAAGGGATATAATGTACCATATATCGGTCTCAATATTTCTAATATTCAATAAGCTAATTCACAATTAATAAGAGTGTACAATCTCTTGAGAAAGGATGGTCTGGAAAATCTAGCAATGACAGGAAACAGAGCAGGAAAGAGTGAAAGAGGAAGGAAACAGATAAATTGGAAGACCAGTCTGAATGCGTGGATTGCAGAGAGAGAGAGGTGTAGAGCTGATCCAAAAGTCTAGGAATAGAGATTTGTGGTACACCATGATTGCCTACGTCTGCAGAGACGGCACTTAGAGATGAGAGTCTTGTACACCCCATTCCCATTCCTCGCATCCCACTAACATGATCCAATTATTCCAATACTTCTTTAGAAGAGACTTACACTTTGTCTTTGACGTCCGTCTTGTAACCATGGAGATGGCCGATGGCCAGGTTATGAGAGGCATGGGGGTGCCCCTTGTCAGCGGCATATCTATGGAGGAAGAGAGGGGGAAGAGAAGGGTGGTATGAAAGATAAGAATTATTCTAGATCACTCATTTTTCATTATTTGCATTTAACATTAATTTCCCATTGCTGTGAGTAGAACACCGTCTAATTTATCGCTCCTTTGAAGTTAAGTTGGTTTTAATGAAAGCAGAAACTTTGAAGAAACATAAAAGTGAAGGTTTAAGAAGGATAAGAAAGTTACAATCTTTTAAAACATGAGAAAAAAGTTCATAAGATATGGGACAGCATCTCGCATGTGAGGTCACAAAATTAAAACTTTAAAATATCTGAACTTTCTTATCCCATGGCGGATTTTCATCAAGCCTTCATTGATAAGCTTCTTTCATGTTTCTGCTTTTATTGCAACCAACTGAGCTTCAGGACGAACTTTCGCTTTAATGCTCCCCTTGGTTTGATATCTACACTACAGCTCAAAGGAATTGGCATACTTTTAGGGAAAGGGAAAGGGAAGAAAGGGAAGGAGCCAGAGTTTTGAACAGAGTATATGTTGTCCAGTTCAGCATGAAACATGATGCTTTTTAGGCTAAAGCATCATGTTTCATGCTGAACTGGACAAAATATACCATGGTTTAAAACCGCGGTTCCTTCCTTTTCTTCCCTTTCCCTTTACCCATGCCAATTCCTTTGAGCTGCAGTGTAGTCTTTCCCGTTCCCACTCCCACCTCCTTTGACCCACCTGAACCACTCCATGGCCTTGTCTTCATCCTGGGTAGTCCCCTCTCCCCACAGCATCCTCTGCCCCACCAGGTGAGCTGCGTGAGCCTGGCCAAGGTGGGCGTAGAAGTGAGTCACATGGAACTGCAGGTTGTCCATGTGGTTGTAGGAATAGTAGATGAAGCAGGCCACCAAGAGGACTGCTGTGATCTGAAACAGGAGAATAATTGTGAAGATAAGAACTACTTGAGGAAGAAGGGGTGAACAGAAATCTCCTTTACTTGAGGAGGGATATCAAATAATATCAATAAGTCCATGGAGATCTATTTAAAAAAATGAACTCACATAAATTGATTGATAATTGTGTCATAAGTTTGCAGTGAACAATTGTCAATTGAACATCTACATTCTCAAACAAAAATGACATATAACTAACCTAAAACCAACCAGTGAATTCAATACAGAAACCAAGTTATAAATGTGGTTTGATGTGCCTTATCAAAGTTATTGCATTGTAAGAATGGTAAGTCTGTGATCAGTAGAATACCCTTAGCTCTTTGAAGCCATTCTGTATGTCCACAGTTTTCACTTACTGGTAGTGTGTGTGTTACTCCTCAGTACTCTTCAGTTACCCCAGGGATGTGTTATGGAAGGATATGAAACAACTTTATTTCTTTGAACCCACGCGTGCCACCGCCAAAAAATTATGTGGTCTCAGCATGTGCTTTTCAGGTCTTTTAACATAATGAACAGTTTTGCGTAGCAACGGTTTCTCAGAGAGAACAATTAAAAGAAATGCAGAGTCTTATTTCGCTTGTCCAGTTCTGTTGGATTGCATCAATACTTTTGTGAGGAAAAGGGATATCAGTAAACAAAAATAAACAGTTTTTTCTAGTAAAGTATCTGAGCTGCAAGCAAATGCATGCAAAATCTGTTAATGGAAATAAACAGCTGAAGTTATGATTTTGATAATGATTGAATCCCACATTTGCGGAAATCTGCGGAAAGTACAGAAATTTGTTAATTGCGTTAGTAAGAATATTATCTTATATATCCGTTTCTGCATCATTCAATAATTATTTAGAAGAAAAGCGAGTACAGGACCTTTAGTGGTGTTGTCCTTAACTTTCTTGAAAATTGCAAAATAATGTGATAAGAAACACAGCTTCAAGAGACAAAATAGGGAATTAAAGATATTGCTTTCCAAGTTAACTACAGCTAAATGTTGGTGGCGCGCATGGGACATCAAAGCATTGTAGTGATTATGGAATGCAGTTTTGACATTCATTAGCACGCTTATAGTATCCATACAGATGTTTGAATATATTATGCTCGAGTTGTCCCTCCTTCCTAACACATCCCTGGTTACCCTAAGCAGTAACCGGGAGTTATGTTATATTGTTAATCATCATCTTTCTATTGACACGATTGCATCCAGGTTGCATCTCACGAGATCCACTTGTCTTTGACAGATTTTGTGTAATAAACTCTGTCTCTGTCAACGCCCTTTCTTCCTTTCTTTCTGTCAAAATATAAGCAAGTACTAAACATTATAATAATTAACATGTCACTTGGCCTGGCAATGGTCAGTGGCAATGCAACGTTCTTGACTCTTGTCATTTGCCCATTACGTTACTTACCTCCATGATCGTGGTCAGCCAAGTGTCGGGCTTCTTGCGGCGAGCGAGATACACCTTCCCCTTGTACGGCAGCGAGGGATCTTCTTCGGGGCCAGACTCATCAGTGAAAGCATACTTTTCCTCCTCCTCCTCCTCCTCGACATTCGTTCCCTTTAAATCGTCATCATCATATCTGTCATTCACGAAGACATTTCTAGCGCGAAGGCCATCCTCGAAGACCTGTGAAAATTCAGCCATGTTGCTGGGTAAGCGAAGCCGAAGGTTCTTTGATCACCATAAATCAATATTTTTATATTACGCAGGCGCAGCCGAGAGAGAGTGCTCGCGAAGCTATGTACACAATATGTATTCCCATTATTTGCCCTAAGTCCGGTGTTGCGAATTGTGCGGATTTACCAGCATTTTGGGCTTTTAATATTAAAAATATATCTGCATGTGTGCACTTTAATGCAACGAGCGCTGCATGACATTATGCGCTTTTTATTCAAAGTTATCTGTTTTCTTCATTTTTTCTGCGGTTTTGTCATGAAAGAGTACGGGTTCGCAAATGATTGGCCTTCTGAACTGAATTGTTTGTTGTTGACAATCTGCATGACCGATGACCCTGCTGCATTGATAAACAGCTGAGTGGAGCGAACAGCTGAACAAGTGATGCCAACATTACTCGTCTAACATAAACAACAATTACCTAGTTTGCCGGAAGAACCTGGGCTTCGTCGCAGGCGCTGTCTGCACAGTTTCTGTATTTAGGAGCGGGTCGAGACAGCTCGACTGATACTTCGCGGCAAGTGTCTGACTAAGTCCGGACAGTGTTTTCACACTCCATGCAGCAGCTCCGCGCCATGGTCCATATCCATATCGAATCAAGAGCTGCTACAGTATTTGCACTGTTATTTGTTAAGTCGAACTGTTGATATATGCTTCATGCATTGCAGCAGCAGGCAGCACCAGTATAGGCAAGCAAGGCGAAGCCATCAAGGTGAGCTGAATGTACGAAAGTCAAAAGGTTTAAAGAGGGACTGCTAGATCGAGGTGCTCGACTTCGGAGGAAGAAAGCAACAAAAGTTCACAACAAAATGCAAAACCTCAGAGGAATTGATCGATCATACTGACATGAAGAAAGAAAGGGGATGGATAAAGTCTTAGGATGAGAGAGCGAGAGAGAGAGAGAGAGAGAGAGAGAGAGAGAGAGAGCGGGCGAATGAGTTAAGCAGGGGGGGGGGGGTGGAGAAACAACACAGATGAAGCTGTGGGGGGGGGGATTGACAAATAGAGACATACTTAATGGAGAGAACACTGAAAGAGAAATGGATACTGCCAAGGAGCTGAATGTAAAAGCAACATGTTGCCCATGCAGAGAGCTATTAAGAGACCGAGAGGGGGGAAAAGAGACATAGTAGAAGCTTGATTCATCAGGTACCCTCTGGCTTGTTTGTCCAGGATGCAACCCTTTAAACCTCCCTCAGAGTTGGTCTTGTTTTAACATTTCTCTAAATATGTTAAGGTGTTGCATCCTTGTAGGACCTACAGCTATTTGTATGCATTTGAATTGGCACAATTCTTTCATTCAATATATTCAATGTCATTTTTTTTTCTAGATCATCCTTCCAACCATTTTGATGTGCATCAAGGGCACTGAGGCTCTTATACCATGGCTTCCACTTCAGTCGTCCGCCCCAACCCTTACCCCTCTCACCACCATCACCAAGGCTCCAGCCGGGAGGAATATGTCTTTAAAGAGCCGCAGCACTCTGCCCAAGTTCTGGCCGGTCTGAACGAGATGCGGCAGAGCGGGAGCCTGACAGACACCACCGTCCAGGTGAGTGGGAGCCAGTTCCTGTGCCACCGAGCAGTGCTGGCCTGCAGCAGTCCTTACTTCAGGGCCATGTTCAACAATGACTTCCTGGAGAAGGTCCAGGGGCTGGTCACCCTGGAGGGGATGAGCGCCGTCATCGTCGCCCAGATCATCGAGTACTCCTACACGTCGCAGCTGACCATTGATACGTCCAACGCTCAGGAGCTCCTGGAGGCTGCGAGCCTGCTCCAGTACCAGAGCATCGTCAAGGCCTGCTGCCGCTTCCTCAAGACTCACCTCAATCCATCCACCTGTTTGGGGATTAAACACCTCGCAGAGACCTACTCCTGCACGGCGCTCCACGAGGCCGCGGCACAGTACTGCAGGAAACACTTCGCGACCGTCACCCAGCAGGAGGATTTCTTGAGATTATCTGCCGAGGAGTTGATTGACTATATCTCTTCTGAAGAGATCAATGTTGAGAAGGAAGACTATGTCCTGCAGGCATGTGTAAAATGGTGTCAGCATAGTCATGATAGAGCTGCCTCCTTTCATCAGGTGCTGGAGAAGTTGAGGCTGGTGTATGTGAAACCGTCCGTCCTCCTGAGCTACCTATCTGACCCTATCATCAAGGACCACAGCAAAACAGCCAAGCAGATCCTTGCCGCTGTGTCTCTGCAGCAGCAGCTTCAGAACAAGACTCATCAGGAGGGCAGTAATCCCATGCCCAGACCCTCGACTTACTCTGAGGTCATGGCCGTGGTCAGTGGCTATGGCAAGAACTACTCAAGTGTCAGGGAAGTCACTTACTACAATCCCAGGAGTGACAAATGGGCAACTCTAGCTCAGCTGCCACACAGCATCAGCAACTTTGCGGTCGCCGTCCTGCAGAATAAGATTTACGTTACGGGCGGGAAGGTGAACCGAACAATCACCAGTTCAACGTGGGTGCTCGACCCAATCAAGAAGGCGTGGTCCAAAGGCAGAGATCTGAATGGGGCCCGCCAGCAGCACGGCTCCACCACTACTCTCTCAGGGAAGATGTACGTGGTCGGTGGTGAGAACGAGAATGGAATGGACTGGGCAGTGGAGCAGTACACGGCATCGCAGGACAAGTGGACGGTCGTCACATCGCTGCGGCAGGCAGTGGTGGATCCGGCAGTCATCTCCATCAAGGAGAAGGTGTACGTGGTCGGGGGAAGCACTGAGATGCACATGGCCTATGAACACATCCAATGCTTCAATACCGCCCTCAATACTTGGCTCATCATCAAGCGCATCTCCATCCCCAGCTGCCACTTCCCGGCCGTCGCCAGCGGCAGCAGGATCTTCCTGATGAGCGGCTTTGGCAAGCACGGTATCAAGGTCTTAGACGCCGAGCACAACACCATCCAGCCGCCCATCCCCATGTGCAACACAGAGAGGCACCTGTTCGCGGCTGCGTCTGTCCAGGGCAAGATTGTGGTGGCTGGAGGGATGGACAACTATCAGTCTCTGTCCTCGACCGAGGTCTATGACCCGGATTCAAATGAGTGGTCGCAGGGGGCCCCTATGCCCAAAGCCCTTAGGGCACATAATTGTGGTGTAGCCTGTAAACTTTACCTCGGGCCACCATTCGATGGAGATTAACCCTTCCCATGCCAGATTAGCATACTGCCGTTAATAAATAGTAATTTCAGCAGTTATAAACATGCAAAGTGATGTGGAATCATGCCCTTTTAAATGTTTAACCTTAATCAGGCCAGGCGGGGAGGGGGGGCACAATGTCCCCACTCAACAATTTGCGCAATTATTCTTAGACACGAACAGATTTGAAGACTTTCTTCTTTGTAGTCTCGCACATCTTTTGAGACAAAAATGGGGATGATCAATACCAAATACGCCAAATAACGCCCCCCAACCCCAGTAATAGGCAGGCTCCAAATACCCCAGCCTGATTAGGGATAATCATGTTTGCCTTGAAATGTATTATGGTGATGTACTCTTAAAGTTATTCTTGCAATAATGATGTGAATAGTAAATACACATGTACAATGTACACATATGTTACATCTGCTTGTTCTCCAAACTTTGAATATTTCTTGGCATTGCAAAATATGTGTGTGATGAAGTCATTCTTTCTTGTTATTTGTATCTAAAGCAGGCTGTAGATGATACAGTGCAAAAAGACATTGCAACATACATGTATCGGGGGGTTTAATTTGATGATACGACGCCAAAAATTGCGCAAAAGACCAATCAGAGCCGCAGTTTGCGCTCCACTGTGAACTAACATTTAATGTGTTCACATGCATTGTATATAAAAAAATATTGAATCTATTATTGCGTTTTCTCAATGCTATAACCCTTGATGTAAAAACTGCAGGACAGTTTTGGGGGCATATGTATGTAAAACATCAGGAAATGTTCCTTCATTTCATGTAATTTCTTTTTATTCTGGTATGGTAGAGTGTATTTATTGAAGTGGCATGTATGGTCAAACTTGTTACGAAATAATAATACGCTATAGAAGGAGAAGATAGTGTGTGCTATGTCTGAGCATCATTTGACGTCTACCTTTGTACATGTATTCTTGCTAATATTACATGTTCTTCCTTGTCGTACTCTTATCCACACATTATCTCATTTTATGCGTGTATTTTGCATAGGACAGTAAAGCACTGTGTGTGCGCACCAAAGCTATGTCAGTATTTCTCCAATACAGTACCTTGACTTAGAAACATTGTACCTTTTTAATCATTCAAAGCCATGTTTGTTTTTTTCTTCAATATTCTTCTTTAGGGCTAGAATTATTTAGCCATTTCTTCATCTGCATGCATGTATTGTAAATGGTACCTTACGCAAAATGTACATTGCACTTCTATATCTGCTTCAAAGGCTATATGAAAGGTGGTTGTTTCGAAGATTGCTCAAAGAAGAGTTATATTTGCTTGGGGTGTGTGTGTGTGTGTGTGTGTGTGTGTTAAGGGTAGTATTGCTAGTACACATCCATTTACCAAGTTTCCTTTGGGGTGATCATCAAGAATGTGCCTCACTTTGATCATGGAACTGAGACATATTTATTGATTGGTTGTGCAGTTTCATGTGGAACGAAAAGGTATGCTACTCCATAACCTATGATATGCACGTAGTACTTTATGGCCATCACCAGGAGGGGTGTGGAGGGTGAGAACGCACCCCCTTCCAGACCACAATTTAAAAAATAGAGTTATATACACCCAAATTGGGGGCGAGTTAGTTAGTTTGTTTGTTTGTTTGTTTGTTTTGTTTGTTTGTTTGTGGGAGGGGGACATTGCCGAGGGGTGGGGGTGGGGGGTCTTCTAGATGGATGACCTTTTATTAATAATTTTTGTGTCTTTTTCCCCCCAAAAGCACCCCCCCCCCCCTTGAAAAAAGCTGGTGATAGCACTGTACTTGTACATATAGTTGGCAACTTAGCATACTCGTGTGTATGTATTTTTAACTGTTGTACAAAGGTCTTGAAATGGCTACCACATTTAATATAAACTTGAACAGTGTCATGTTAGATTATGTAAACCTTGATCAAATCCATCATGAGAGTGGGCATCTAATAAATAAAATTTGTGTTTGTTAAAAATATAGTATTTTACATGTATAGGATAAACATATTCCACCCTGCATTTGAAAGAATACTTCATTATTATTCGTTCCCTCACAAATAATTTTTTTCTTCCATGATTGTAACTGCATGACTACATTAAGCTACAGATCTAATTTGTTAGTAAATGTGTTGTGATATTTTTGTAAGAGATTATCCTCATCAAGGCTTAGTGACCAAGATTTATGCGTTATCAAAACCTTTATTTTCACTTATTGTTGCATAGTTTGAAAGTGAAATTATATTTCAAGATTGTTCTTTCATTCAAACGTATTGCTTATTTATGTACATGTATGTTATTTGCTTTCAGGAGGCTGGGTCATATAAAATGACAGACGTGACTAATAAAAATCCCTGAATTGTAGCGAAATATGTAATTCAGAGTTTGTGACCAGAATCCTTTATCTGTATTTAAAGTAGAAATGTTAAAATAGTAAGACAAATTGTTATTTTCATGTTTCCATATTGTGCATCTAATGCAAAATACAATTGACAGAGAGTGTGGTATTTCCTTTGGCAGGATCTAGGGGTTTCTGATGTGCCATTTATGTGTGTCAAAATGTGCTTTACATGAGAACATGTCTGTAGATGTAGAAATTGCATTATTAGTTATAATGATGTGCCATGATGTAAGCTTTGTTTCCTCAATAAAATGTATAGACAATGCAATCACAATGCATGTGAACTTTGCAGAGCTACATTAAAGTAAATACATTCTGGTTTGTATAAGTCATTATACCGGTCATGTCGTAGTTAACAGTAATACATGTAAAATGGAAAAGAAATTTGATTTTGGCCTCTTGCTTGAATATGTACCTGATAATGTCAGTGATTAGATTATTCATGTATCATGTTTTAAGTGATCATGAAATAGTTTAAATTCTTCCGATTAAAGCTTGCCTGATTTAGCTGTGTACAGCTGTTGAATATGAACAGTTCACCTCCTGGTTTGAAATGTGTAATGTTCATGAATGGTGGACATAATATATCCATCACACCATCACAATGTAGTGTGCACAAGATATTTATGCCTGACTAGTATTTTACTTTAAACCAAGGAGAATATATTCTAAAGAACAAAGAATATGTAATCGCAATAAAAAAATAAAAAAACAGAGAAGCACATGTGTAGTGAATATTTGAGTGAAATAACCTTGAAATTACAAGCGATAAAAGCATCTACATGTATGGGCAATTTGATTTGTTCCACAGTCACATCCCATGTAAATATAGTAGGCCTATGAAGTACCCATTGTATTTTTAAAATTTTGAAGCAGAGCAAGTTAGTTTTCATGAGATTCTCAAAAAAAAACATGCAGAGATAGCTCAACAATTACTTATTTTGAAGGAGCTCTACTATAATTAGCTGCCAGTATTAATCTAAAAATCAGCAATGTAAGGTAAAAAATTGTATTCAATTCTTGACAATTTTCTTTCATGGGTATGATGCACACATCTCTAAACTCAATGTTGCATGTTTGGTGTTTAAATTCCAATATCTGTTTTCTGAAATAAAAGTGATGGACCTTCAAAAGAAATTGAGATAAATGTAAAGTACTTTTCTTTTCTCGCTCCCTCTGTCTCTCAGGATGTGTATGTGTGTGTGTATGTGTGTGTGTGTATGTGTGTGTGTGTGATGTGTGTGTGTATGTGTGTGCGTGTGTGTGTGTGTCTGTGTGTGTGTGTGTGTGTGTGTGGGTGGGTGGGAGTGTATGTGTGTGTGTGTGTGTGGCTGTGTGTGTGTATGTATGCGTGTGGGTGTGTGTGTGTGTAGTTCCTGAATACAGTATGGTGCACCACACATTTTGTGAAGTATGTAGGTATGTTAATGTTCAATACAACACTGTAGAGTTCCCATCATGTTACAAGAGTGCACACAAGAAAGCGGGGAATCAGAATAGAGAGAAAAAGATAAATTAAGGTGAGAGTGGAGATAATGGAATGCCAGATGGATAAAAGGGAGAGGGAAAGAGAATAAGATAAACACATGTATGAAGATATTTATAAAAACAACACACCCTACATACATTAAGACTAGAAAGTGATCTATTAAGGCAAAGAGCTAGGATATTACATGTATGTATTTGGTAATTTTTTGATCACACAGTTTGAACAATACAATCACAATGAAACAAATATTTTATTAACCATTTCTTTTATTCACAATATTCATATTGATATTGCCATATGATATGACAGCTTTTGCTCATATGCTTTATTTGTCGCTCAAATAATTTCTGTTCTCTCCTCTATTTCCTTTCCTTTACGCATGTACAATCCCAAAGGATATGCTCTGGTGGCCACAATGGAAGAAATAGCGTGTATTTGGTAGGTAGAGTGTCTTCTGCCAGAAGAAACACATAAAATGTGACTCATTTATGCAGTTTACCAAAATTTTCCCACGCACTGCTCTGTTTTGCCGTATGAACATAAACCATCTGAGCACACAGAAATCCATGCCAGCATTATTTGAAAATTTCTGACAAATGAGTTAACAAAGAATTATTTTTGAAATTCTAATTCAGTCCTGTCAAAATGTAATCTTCCAGAACGCCATGAACGTTTTACAACATCTTTTCAAAAGAGAAAAGAATTATCACAGCATTCAAGAGAATGTCTATCTCATACGCTATGATATCTGTATTCACACATAACATAACCTGTCCCCTAGGCTAAAATAATTTATTTGAAATTCCAAATAAATCGGTTCCAATGTAACATCATATGACACAAACCAAATGTCAGAGTTGAGAACCACAGAGGAAATAGGGCAAAACACACTATTGAATAAATGCTTTAAATAATATGAATAAAAGCAGACAAATCTGAGAAATGGGCAGCCGAATGCTTGGGGAATAGCTGACCAATGCAAGATTCCAGAGCAAGTGATTAAAATTCTTAAAGAACAACCCTCTAGTAACTGGTCTAATGTTCATAAAAATTTCTCCACTGAACTTCTCCGATTTGTCTGCTTCTATTCAACTTGCTGTTAGCGTTTGTGCCACTTGACTTCACATTCTTGGCAATGTGTTGATTCCCTTCTGGTTCTCAAGTGACGCAGGATACTATCTATTCACATTAGGAGGTAACATCTTGTGGTCCCTTCTTCACAAGTCGTCTCGGACTCCGAAGCCGGGACCCGTCGGTGGCTCGGTGAGACTAGTTAGGCCTCCCTCAGGTTCCGAGGCAAAGCGTGTGCTCCTGAGGGAAAACAAACACAGATTTGATTTGATTTGATTTACTTATTTTGTACTTAATTTCCAATCCATTAAATGAGAAGACAATTACTTATATACATGTGTCAATCAGTACCTAGTGTGGATATTCTTGAACATTAATGGAAACATAAAAAGGGCATTTCACAATAAGCTGAAGCTTAGAGGAATGAAAGCACTGTACCATACAAAATGAAGGAAATCAAATAGGATTTTATAATCAGCTTGATGGTATGAAAACCTTTATATTAATATATCAATTACATTAGAGAGAGAGAGGACAGTGTAAGAGAGAGAGAGAGAGAGAGAGAGGACAGTGTAAGAGAGAGAGAGAGAGAGAGAGAGAGAGAGAAAGAGAGAGAGAGAGAGAGAGAGAGAGAGAGAGAGAGAGAGAGAGAGAGAGCAAGAGACAGAAAGAGAATGCAAGAAAAAAATAGACAGACAGAGGGGAGAGAGAGAAGGATAGAGCAAAAGTGTGAGAGATAGGGAGAAAAAAGGGATACTGGCAAGCATATGTGGCAATAGGACTACTTCAAGTAAAGATTCCAAGAGAAATATTTTCATTTGAAACTACACAAAACTATCACTAGTAGTATGTACATAAGAAACAGTATAACAGAGCCTAGTTCTCATAGAACTGTGGTGATATACTACAAAAATAGAAGTTCAGAAGTTCCACACAATAATTATTGGAAGAGATAAGATATGGAAGAGAATACAATAAATTGAAGTTATCAATGAAAAGAAGATAACGCTGAAATTAAGAGGAAGGTTAGAAGAAGAAAGGACAAAAAATGGGGGAGAACAGATCAGAAACGAATCCACAAGCCACAATTAGTACAATATGTCAAACTGAGAATGCCAAAATACATGAGACAAAACTGCTGATCTAGGGTCAAACAATACGTGCAAAGAAGAGGGTACAGGTATATAAAGAGAACAATTACACACAGAGCAAAGAGAGATGAGAAAAGTAAGGCAGAGAGGGAAAGTAACAGAAAGTGTATGCCACTGAAAAACAAGTGAATAATGTATGGTAAACGGTAGATAACATTTGTCAAATTGAATGAAACTGAACAGGTAAGAGAGATTACTGGAGAGAAAATGACATTTGAAGAGAGGAACCCAAGTACTAACCTTGGGCCAGGTTTGGGTGTGCGGCCAGCCTTGAGGTCATCAATGATCTCCTCCATGTCAGACACGGCCAGATCCTCATAATACATGTCATTGATCTGGACCATAGGTGCATTCACACAAGCACCCAGGCACTCCACCTCAGACAGTGTGAACATGTTGTCCTTGGTCGTCTCTCCAACGCTGATGCCTGCAGTGAGGGGATAAGAAACAGCTGTTACAATCAGCATATCAGCTCTGAGTTCTAACTTATAAAGAATTGCGATATATTGGAACCTGACTTAACTCTATGCATTAGAAAAAGACTTGCGATCGATTCAGATTAATCACAACTCTTCATAAGACAGGAAGCTGGGGCCATATGAACAAAACCTTGCTAGCCTGGTTAGTTACTAAAAATTCATGTAGCTGAATGCACTTTAGCAATTAATTAGGCTTAGTAAGGTTTCATGAATATGGCCCCTGGTTTCCACTGTATAAATGACTGCACTCTGGAGCAACTTGACAAGAATTTATGAAAGTGACAACAATTCTGATGCACAAACCAGTCATGTTAAATACATATGCACCCTGCAAACAACAACAAAAAAAATACATTAAACAGAACCATATCCCCACAAAATAAATGTCTCATGCAGAGATCTGTAAGAGTTTCTATGAGTTCAAATTTGGCACGTAAAGTGGATGATGCAAATCATTTCAATACTAGCAACTGTAAAACTGTCATGGAGTCTAATCACATTTCTCAATATTATCATCCTTATTTGTTTACTGTTTACACATATAAAGTCAGTGTTAGTTGTTTTTTCACATTTACATTTGTACAGGGAAAAATAGAACCATATTATTTCCTCACCTAGTTTTTTCTTCAGTACATCAAGGATTGAGTCGGAGTCTCTAAGCATGCATGGGGTGGTGGTACAGATCTGAACATGGTACTTGCCAACTGGATTTCTGAAAGGACAAAATATCAATAAAGATTAACTAGCAAGTGACAATGAAAAACTGACAATGAAAACTGACAATGTTCTCTAATGAAGCTATTTTCAAATATTCACCAATTAATTATATTGCGATATTGTGGATATATATTTAAAGTAGAACTCTATTGAAAATTCTAAATATAGTAAATTTTTACATCAATGGAAAGCTGGTTATGTAGAGATCACGAAAATATTAATTTCCATCCTCACACTGATATGTGAATATAAAAATTAACGCTTCTAATCACCCGTGCATGATCTCCGCATCTACCGCGAAACTGTGAGTGGCAGACCCCCTATTTTGAAACATCATTATGTAAACAGATCACACACTCAGGCACACTCGCCATACGCATTGTACACAAAATTCGTCATCATTCAAGAGCATCCCCTGTGCAAATGTTGATTCATACCTATTGTTGAATGATTTATATTAATTAAATATTTCCTTATAGTGATACACATACATTTGTCTTTTGAACATTTTCATTGATAATTACTCATTCTGTCGTGAAATATGCCGATCTTTTTATTGCATCTAGCTATAGGCATTGGGCGCGCGCCGCGCAACTTGACCATTGCAACATAGTACATGTACTCCCGTTCGTACGCTTCCCGCGAGCGCAGCACATGTACTTGGTTTTGTGCACAGCTGACAAACGCTAGCGCTAGCTCCGATCCTGAAATTGACATCCCTGCAGCCGCGGCCGTCTATTACTCTTACACACGTACGTCTTATCTCAGCGCTGCCGGAAAAAGGCTAGCTAGCTGGCGATCTTGCTGGCGTGAATTATACGAGTCATACAGCTGTATCACCGATCGCTACATAAGGATCAGTGCTCTACGAGCCAGCCAGACATGCACGTACGCACGTACTCGAATGTAGTCCGCTACCCGTACGGCCTGCTTTGCAACTCCCACCTCCCTGCTCATAGTACATACAGCGCAAAACAACCACCGTGCCCATCTGCAGTTGTTTGGAGGCGTAGAAAATGATGCGCACAGTATGCAGCTTAGCGTTGAGGCGAATCAAGGCATGTACCGATGATGCACGCTATCGTGTGTTCACAAACAACGTCCTGAATCTGGACTAGTTAACTCGCATGCTGTACTAATAACGCGCCTGAGGTCGCACAGCCGCTGCGCCTTCTCCTCCGTCTCTGACTCTGTATGTATATGGCCGTCGTCATCGTCATTACTTTCTTAATTCCTTCCCCTTCCGTCTCCACCCCCCCCCCCCCCCCCCCCATCATGAATATCACTATTGAAAGAAGATTCATCTGAATCATTCTCTCCAATGTCAATGTCAAGGCCTAATGTGTTTCCCAACATGTTGGCTTTACTTTGGAGCAAGTTCGGAGTCAATCACTGGTTGTAATTGCGTTCAAACGCTATGCGTGAACGTGTATGTATCGGTAGCTAGCTAGCTCGGTTGCAGATCTTGTTCAAAGAACGTCGGAGAGTCGATAATGAAGAATTATGACGTAGTAAAATTGTAATTTTTGATGCAGGGTTACTCCGTTCTGTTAGATCAGCGAAGTTGGAAAAGTCAATATTTGGGTACCCTATACTATCCTTTTTCATATGTTACCAAAATATTAGCTATTTAAAATCAATGGTGTTCTACTTTAACAAAGTGCAGCAGTTTATATCAATATGAAGATACAATCAAGTTGTCCATTGATAAAAAAAGATACCCAGCACTGAGCAGGGTTTCATTCTCAAATGGCATTTTAACATTCCAACTACTTGATGAAGCAGTTAGCTAAATCAAGAAAAATGGGCACATTTTTAAACAGTATCAATTTTATTCCAATACTAATATTTAGACAAGTTGAACTGAACACAAATATACAAACAGATACCGTAGTAAATTTAAACATGACAGTAGATTTCCATAATCGGGCTATTTTGTTCAACTATTAATGTCAAAATCAATAGGTACACTCGCAAATCTGGTCATGATTCCAGCTACCTGTTGAACATGGTGTAGAAGGTTGCCACCTCATAGACCCTCATCTTGGGCATGTTGAGGATCTCAGCCACTTTATTCATGGCAGAGATTGGGGTCCAGCCGTGTTGGCGCTGTGCCAAGTCCAGGACAGGGATGACCGCTGCTGCCTGGTGACCCTCAGGGTAGTTGGCAATGATGTCATTCACCCTCTGGCAATGATGCAAAGGAAATGCACAGGGCTTAAGGTTATTCATTTTATTGAATTAATACCACAAAACAAAACAAAAAAACAACAAAAAAAACAAAAATGTATTTCCTCTTTTAATTTGTGCTGTGTTTCTTATCTGCCCCATTAACATTACCACTACATGTACTGTCATTAAATTTAAAGTGGACAAATGCATAGGTTTGAAGCAAGTAGAGCTGGCATATTTATGACATGCATGCTTTTGGCCCACTCTAAAACAGGTTACTACTGAATGTAGTGTGATAACTATAACCACTTACTTTCATGTTCTCTGGTGTGAATTCAAATGGAGTGTTTGGATTGTTGGCATCACTGTCTCTGTGCTGTAACAGAAAGTGGGAAGAGAGGAAACAATGAATGACACGTCAAAAATGAAGCATTGGGAGAAGAAATAAGAAAGTGGGTTACATCTACCAGTATAACCATGCCAACAGTTCTGTGTACATATAAGCCCCTACATATTTAAATTCCTCATTCATTAGTTAACATATCTAGGTGACAAAATTCATACAAAATCATACCTAGGTGACATATGACTAGGAAAATCAAATGTTGATTCATGGTTCTCTTATCTGCATTGTATCGTAGTATTCCATTAATCCCTGAGCATAGAGAGAATGAGTAATATTTTTTCCAGGTATGTATAGAAAAGAATGAATCGCATTTCAACACATGATCGCAATGCACTTCATTTTGGTAATGTAGCTCGGGTTTTAAATCATTTTATAACATATATCATACTGATGTAAAAATAGGAACAATATATTTTGTTCATCAAAGTTCTTCCAACATTACTTACCACAAACAGTTGACCTGATGCGGCTGCCCTGCTGGTGTGGTACGCCCTCAACTGCTGTGCCTGTAATGGATGAAAAAATAAGAAGGAATTTTTAACACAAACAAATCAAAGAAATACACATCAATCCCATAGAGCGCTAGTTTGACTGGCACATGGAGGGTTACCCACTGCTTCCAGTAAACCTGGGTTTTAGGGGCATAAATTACATGTATATGCACACGTAAGTGGTCGTTAACTTCAGCTACCTCATCCCAGCATATCACCCTGTCATGTATGGAAGGCCAAATGGGCCAAAAGTGTCAAAATTTGATTAAAAAAAATAATTTTTTCCTCTGAGGCTCTGCCAGTAGGTGAAACATACTGAAGGCAAAGGTTATGTTTTTGGTTCTGTATGTCTGTGGGTTCGGGTTAGGGTTAGGTTTTTTTTTAAATAAATTTTTTGACAATTTAGGACCATTCGTCCTTCCATAAATGACAATGTGAAATGCTGGGATGAGATAGCTGAGTAAGCGACCACTTTTCTGTGCAAATAATTTATGCCCCTAAAACCCAGGATGACCCTGTTTCCTATGCTGTGATTTTCTGTGATGTGTCATCTGCATGCTTTTACACACTTTGCATCAAACAGTGAAAACATTGACTAGTTTTAAGGGATAGTCCACCCTGAAATCAAGTTAGTTACAATAAAAGCAGAAACATGAAAGACACATATTAGTGAAGGTTCGATGACAATCTGTCAAAGGATAAGAACGGTATGATCTTTTAAAAATTTCAAGTTTGTGATATCACTGACACGTGTCACTGACACAGGAATTCTCCCCAGCGACTGGAAAAGAGCGCGTGTTGCTGGCATCTTCAAGAGTGGTAGAAAGTGTGACCCTGCCAACTACCGACCGATCAGCCTTACTTGCATTTGTTGCAAGGTGATGGAACATGTTGTCCTCAGTCATGTTTCGAAGCATTTAGCTGACAACAACATCCTCATTGACAAGCAACATGGATTCCGGGAGAAGCTGTCTTGCGAGACCCAACTTGTGGAGGCCGTTAACGACTGGTCCAAAACGATCAACGAGAAGCACCAAACAGATGTGCTATTTCTGGACTTCAGCAAAGCCTTCGACCGGGTATCACATCGAAAACTCCTACACAAGCTTGCTTATTATGGAATCCAAGGAAACACCCATAACTGGATAGGCTCCTTTCTCACTGACAGGTCCCAGTATGTGTCAGTAAATGGCTCTGTCTCCCAGCCTACCAGCGTACTGTCAGGAGTCCCGCAGGGATCTGTACTCGGCCCCATGCTCTTCCTACTATTTGTCAATGACATTACAACCAATGTCGGCTCTCCAATGAGATTATTTGCAGATGATAGCGTGATCTACCGCGAGATCCATTGCACCGATGACCAGGAAAGACTCCAAGAAGATCTCCAGAGAGTGTTTCATTGGGCTGAAACGTGGAGCATGGCATTCAACATCTCCAAATGCGCACACCTCACGATTACACTGAAAAGACAGCCATACCTCTTCGACTACGCAGTCGATGGGAAAGTACTGCCACACAAAAGCACGTACAAGTACCTTGGCGTGACGATCAAACAAGACCTGCGGTGGAACACCCATGTGGACACACTCCGCTCCAAGGCAGCTAGAACTATGGGGCTCCTGAGAAGGAATCTTGGCTCATGCAGTAAGAGAGTGAGGGAAACTGCCTACAAGACTCTAGTGCGTCCTCAGCTTGAATATGCATCATCTTCATGGAATCCTTACAGGCAACGCGACATCAACTTGCTGGAAGGTATCCAGAAACAAGCAGCACGCTTCGTCAACCAAGACTTTAGAAGGACCTCAAGTGTCTCACAAATGATTTCTCTACTGGCCTGGAACACCCTAGAGCAGCGAAGAATCTTTTCCCAGTGCGAGATGTTCTACAAAATCCACAGGAACATGGTGAATATCTCATTACCACCTGATATACATCCAGTCTTGCACCAGAGAGTGACACGTTTACACAGCTCACATCCATTCACATTTCACCAACTTCCATGCAGAGCGGACTGCTACATGTACAGCTTCTTCCCCAGAGTTATCCCCATATGGAACAGACTCCCAGCACTTGCAGTAACATCTAGCTCGATTGCTGGTTTTCGGACCACAGCAGTCCCGTCCATCATAACCATGATGGGCACATCCACCAGAACCCTGTAGGAAGGGAAGCCATGAAGCCGGCATTCATCACCATGCACCATGCCTATTTTCACCCTCTGTTGACATCACCAACACAATGTCCGGCTTCTTTTACTTGCACGCTGCACACACACACATGGATTATCACTTTTACTCCACCCTGGACAGCTGTGAAGAAAGCTTTTTGGGTGCAACCAATTCAAGATTCAAGATTCAAGATCCGCTATGATAAAAAAATATTCCTTCATCAAAAACAGAAAGAGAGCAATTCATACAAACAACTTTTTGAGAGTGCACCTTGTATGCGACGTCACAAATTTGAAATTTTCTTTTCTATTCTTTGATGGGTTTTCGTCAAACCTTACACTGATATGTTTCTTTGATATTCTGCTTTTATTGACACCAGTTAAGACAGTCTTAAGACAGTTAGGATGGACAATCAGAATATTCCCATCATTTTCTAAAATATCGTTCAAGATCAAGTTATTGACCTTAATTAAAATCAATAGTAAATATCATTTCATCATTAAAACATTAGCACAATCTATCATGTCAGTTCTAAACATTAGTAGTTTAATATTCCTTCGACTAGAGCAGTGCCCAGTGCAGTGACTGACATGACAGTCTGCATTGGTCTATTTTATGTACATCCATTCACCACACAAATTGTAACACACGGGACAATGATATCAAACCGGTTACGCAAGTTCATACATAATCGTGATCAAACTAAAAAAGGACGAATATACTTACAGTTGATTGAATCAACTTCCTAAGAGGTTGCCTAATCATCTTTGTAGTATATGATATCAGCATATAATGTGAAAACTGGCGAAGAACTTTGAAATACAGCGGATTTTGTCCGATGTTTCGGCGATAGTCACTGCTAGCGGCCGAAAGCAATGTCCGATATGTACAGTATGCTATGCACGATTGTCGATCCGGCCGGATCGATCGGTCAGCGCCAGTACAGTGCGGGTAACGTTGGGGTTGAGTTGGGGTTGAGATTGCCAGGGGTGCCTTTTTTTTTTTTTATTTCGTTCCACGTTATGCATCTCTTTTCTTTCTTGAAACTCAGTGAACTATGTTTTGTGTGTCACTTTCGTCCTATTATGAAAGAGAGGGATAGAGAGAGAGAGAGAGAGAGAGAGAGAGAGAGAGAGAGAGAGAGAGAGAGAGAGAGAGACGAGAGAGAGAAATGGGGGGGGGGGGGGGGGGGCGTCGAGTAGCGGCTAGATGGAAGATGAATAATTAGTTACTTACATTTCCCCCTATTCTTGGATAAATTCCCCAAGATTCAATATAACTTTTTTTTTTAAGCTACAAATTGACAGGTTTGGCACGACATCAACTGCTCTATATAAATTTACATCGTCTCTACTAATTGAGCACAAAAGAGACCCCTATGTATGTTTCAGAAGACCAAAGCATTATGTCAACCTAAAAAAGTGTTCCCCATCGATATAATGTATTATTCAATCAAATTATACTTAATTTGACATTTCATGTAAATGAAATTTACATAGAAGTGCCGTGGTGGGGCTCCCCATAGATCTTCTTAAATGTGATGCAGACACAACTAATTACATTTTACATAGATTATCGATGGTGCGCCGATAATTTTGTTTTTAAATGGGTATTTTACGCCATGTCTGTCACTGAACTGTTCATGTTATTTGTTTATTTGTTTGTATATATTTAAGCCATGTTGTATTAAATGTCAAAGTATGGCCCCTGTTAGAACAGTATTCTCAACCACTGAAGGGGCTACCCTCTGTAAATAATACTTATAAATGAAGATAAAAATGGAAGCTAGGCTCTCCACTACTGCGGCCCCATGCCTCCTCCTCGGCCCCAGGTAGGCTATAACCAACTCCCTGTAGGATTTTTTGGCCTTAGTTTCATCCTAGCATTCCATTCTAATCGAATATAATGCATTTGTTTAAGTTCAGTTTATATAGTAAACTTTCATTTTGAATTAGTTTTATAGCTCACGTACGTTGACACATTGCTTAATTGGACAAAAACATTTTTTTTTTAATCGTTTGCGTTTTGCAATATATATTGTTCATGTGGGGGAGGGGGGTGGCTATTTCAGGAAATGGTGACTTTTAAATGGGTCCAACAATTAGAAAGTCAATATCTTCACAGAACCATATGATTATAGAGGCCCTTAAATGAAATGCAATAAAACACATATACTTAGTTGATTGAATTTTCCATCAACAAAAATGAGCATAGCCATTATACATAATGAAAATAATAATGAAATAATAAATAAAAACACAAACAAACCAAAAGACAAAAAAACAAGATAATTGCATTTCACATTTTTCCCATGGAGCATTTATATAAGCTCCGATCATATTTTAAAATTTGCTAAAAAGCATAACGTTCAAAGAAACAGAATTGGCAAAACTTGAGAAAAATCAAAGGTGTTATCGACGTTTCATTTGCTGGCGGTTTTTCAGAATTTTGTAGGGCGATTTATATGAAACATCTATTATTTGAGGGCGAGATGAGTAGGTTACCAATCGATCACAAACGAGCAGTTGTGCAAACTCAATGGACGAGCGTTGCGACGGACGGCAGGTTGTTGTCAAAGACGCTGCTGGGCTAGGCCTATATGAGAGTTGAGCTACATGCGCATGTAGTGCGTGCAAAAAGAAGGGGCAGTAACTTGGAGCAAAAAATTGACGATTCGTGTTGATGAAGTGTAGATTCTACTGAATGGAATTCCGTGGGATGATGAATGAAAAATCATTCATTCGAGTATTGTCGTCTAAAATGAAGTAATGACGAACAGTAAATCAAGAGACAGACGAGACAGGTAAGTCAGTTTGTCTGTTGTTTTGTTAAAAAGGGTTTGCCTGTTTCGATGTTTTACTGCATGCAGAGAGCATAGCATGGATGTTAAGTGAATGAATTTGTTTTCCTTGCCATGGCATAGATTTGGTAAATTTTAGCAGGAACATGATTAACAAAGTCATAAACAGTTAACTGGAATGTATTAAAGATTTTTTGTACGTGCCAGTTAATTGTCAGTGCTCATTAAAATAATTGTATGTGATTCAAATTGTGCAGGTCTATTCCACTTTTACAGGATTGAAGGAGGTGAAAATATAACCTCCTTCATTCATTCCTAAAGTAAAGATTGTGTTTGGGGTCTACTACTATATACCCCTTAACTTAACATTCATTATATATTTTTATGGTATGATGGGAGTTGATAATGAATAGTTGTGGTCAAGACAATTCTATTAATTCATTTGTTCTCGATAGATTTTTACACTAAACTGATTCAGTTCTTTTCCCTTTTAACAACAACAGGTAATGTTTCTCTGAAAAAAAACAGTTGAGTCTTGGAAACTCATTCTGCATACCGTTAGAAGTCAGCAGCAACACTCAAACATTCCTGCTGTATTCTAGCAAAGGCGAGGCTGTCCACTCAAAAACAAACCCAACCCCCATCAACTTGCCTCAGCTCCAGCCACCATGGTGGACAAACCAGGTAGCGGCAAGGGGCAGAAGGGGAAGTTCTTTGACCTGCGCATCAAGCTCTTCACCGAGGAGGTCTTCGTGATGAGAGAGATTTTCCAAGAGATGAAGATCAGGGCGCTCAAGGCCAAGATGGAGTTTGTGACTGGTGTACCCAGTCACCTCCAGAGACTCACATATCTAGATGAAGGTGAGGTACCATCCTTAGTATCCCTTTCAAACCAGGTCTCTCGGTGAATCACCAATAAACCTCTGAAAAAAGTTGTAAAAATATGAATTTATCTACCTATAGAGACCTTTCAGACCAAGTGTATTAAATGCTGTAGATTTTTTTGTTCATGTTTTTTGAATTTCCAATGTACATGTATATGATTTAAGACATCCTTTCTAATTTTTTTTTTTGTTGGTATAAAGCCCCTATTTAATTGTTAAGATTTTAGCAGTTTTAAACGAGGCATCAGTGTGCAGGGGGAATGATGCATTTTGTCATCCTTCCCGCTCCCTCTCAACCCAGACCCCACCCAAACACAGAACATTTCTCATTATTCTGTCTTTAAATTCATACCAGTGATTATAGTTCTTAAGACACTTTTTACATGTGCCCTCATAAAACATATTTCTCTGTTCAGCTGACATGATGGACGACAGCGATGTGAAGCATCATGACATCGTCCCTGGCGCTATCATCAACATGGATGTGTGGAACACATGGAAAAGCCTCATCTTAGCAGCGTCCAAGGGGGAAGTCTCTCAGGTATGAACACCACCCTCTAATGGTTTGAGTAAACCTGAAGTCTGTATTCATTTTTCACAAATAACTTCATGTGATTTAGCATCAGTATGAGGGCAATGATAAATTGTGGTCTAAGACTTATCAGTGTTACAGTTGACTCTAGTATAATAACGATATGTTTTTTGAAGCCTTTCGAGGGAGTCATGGGTTAAGTATGCAATCTAACCCCCCCCCCCCCCCCTCCCCCCACCGCCCCTTTTATTTCATTCCCTCCAGAATATGTTCATCATTGGCTTGATCAATTATTTCGGCAAGTGTAATTCTTTCTGAAAAGTGAACAAATTCTGTCCTTTGTTTTTACCAGACAAATACGTACAATTTACTATCTCATAAACGATGATAATGCAGTGTACTTATTCATACTCAAAACTTATTTTTAGATGTTTTTCTTGAAGAAATACATATTTTGGTTGAGGCAACATTGTTTTTCATAGATAATCATCTCTTTATGTTTTTTTTTTGTTTTAACCTTTACCAGGTGATGAAGCTGGGAGTGACAAAGGACACAAGTTATGAAACACCATCTTCAAAGACGATGAAGGAGAAATCCCGCCAAGCCTGGATCGCAGACAGAGCCTTCATTGCTCTGTGTATCGCAGCTCATAGAGGCCATGTCAACCTTGTACAGAAGCTTATTGAAGGAGGTACATAGTATTTCAATAAGACTGATGGTGTGTTCATATATTTTTTTCTGATACTGCTAATGGGCAAATCACATTTTGAGCACAGGTACTGAAGCCATTGAAGATAGTGTAGGAGAAATGGATTGACATGCTTTTGCATGTAAATGTGATTCTGGTTTGTTGATAAGTCTCATACCCCAATCATGAGTGTGTGGTTTAACTCGTAACTTGCTGTACTCTTAGATTTTCTGGCTGTGTGAACCCTGGTCCAGTTAAGATGTCAAAACTTGCCATGGAACTACAGTAACCAACAGGTTGAGTCTTAATTATGTCCTATAAGGTATTTGAAGTTTATGCATAGTGTGTTTATTGTCCGACAGCAGATTGTTTGGAGTCATGCTACTTAGTATCTGAGCGGAAAAAGCTAGCTGTCATATATGCGGACTCAATACAGAATGTAAAGAATATGATGAACTGAATCCAAATGTAATGTTACACATTACAATTTTTCAGGTGCCGATGTCCACGCCAAGACGTCAAACGGCCGGACAGCGCTCCACATTGCCGCAGCGCAGGGAATGAACAGCGCGGTGGAGGTGCTCCTCCACAACGGCGCCACCATTGACGACCCTGACCTGGACAACAAGTCTCCGCTGGTCCTGGCCGGCCTGTGGGGGCACAAGTCGTGCGAGCGGCAGATCTTTCTGTTCCAGTGGCAGCAGCGTGCGGCCAAGCAGAAGCCCATTGCCCGGTCCACGGGCCGCATGGCCCATCAGATGTATGACTCTGAACTCAAGACCTGGCTGAAGGGAGCCTACGCTCAGATGTACAATGCACAGATTATGCCGCCGGGCGAGTTCTCCGGGACAAGACTTGGCGCGCCTAAGAGGCGGCACCGGCCTGATTCGGCATCCAGCGCGGGGTGGTCAAGCGATGGGGAGGTGGAGGATGCGAGGGGTATGAGACTGGTGGAGGGAGAGGAGGTCGGAACGCAAGTCAAGCTGGGGATGGAAACACTCAAGAATGTCATGATTGCTGAGGGCAAAGATGGGAAGAAGTGAGTAGATTTTCACCATTCGATTGTGATACAAATATGGAAGAGTTTTAAAGCTATGTAGAGCTTCTGGGTGTTTTCTTTTATTGTAGAAATAACATTATTGTGTCAAAAAAAAAGCATCGATTAAGTGAAAATGAGAAGTAAGATGTGAATTCTAAAAGGTCCTTATTCTGTGCCTTTCAAAAGTGAATTTTCTAGCTGGTCTCGAAGTTTATTTTAAAATTCTTTATATGTTTCAGTATCCCATTTTTTTATTCATCATTCTTTTCATTGGGCTTGTAGTGTTTCTTTGGAGTTAAAACTTGGTTTGTGTCCATGTTAAACCAAACCCGAAACAATTTTGTCATACTTACTATTTCCTTACCATAATTATTGTGTATGTTCATTTTTCAGTATTACAAACTTAGTGCTTACTATTTGGGGATATGAATCACTCCATGATTGTTCAATGAATCAGTGAATCTTACTCTTCTCTTTCCCACAGGGGTGCCAAGGGAAAACCTGGAACCATGGGAGGGGGGAAGGACCGCAACGCCACCTTTGACGACTGGTTGGCACGGAAACAGACCAATGAAAGAGAGAAGCTGAAGGGGAAGAAGAAAGCCGACGCCCGTCAGAAGATGGTGGCGGAAGACAAGAAGCGAGCGATGGCTGGGAAAGATGCACCCAAACAGCCCAAGGGAGGGCGCTATGGACAGAATCCCAAATCACCTGACATGGCCTCACCCGACGACGGCTCATTCGACATGATGAAGTTGAGGAAGGAGATGAACATCTTCAATCCAATTGAGATCCACAATTGAGAATATGGCATGGTAGCAATTACGACCGCTGCATTCAACACGATACAATCAGTCGCATGACTCTGCGACTAGCTGAATTGCAGGACATGGTCATTAGATGTGTGAAGAAAGGGGACGTTGTCACATTTCCAGTTGTAGGCTATTAGGACTGCAGAGTCGCGCCAAAATCATGTCCTCTGCGATGGCTTTTCCCTTTGGTTGGTGTAGGTATATGTCACCCATATGCTTACTAGAGTCCTTGTCAGCCAGGGATAATCATGAGCTTAAGGCTCCTTCCCTGTATCTGTCTTCTTCTTCTTCTCCTCCTTCTCTGGTCATGGCACCACTCCATCCCAGTCCTGGACACAAGATCTCACAAGATCTCACACATGGGGTGAACTCCTCCAGGGGAGTATTACACCAAGACTGGTGACCTGTTCTTGGGTACCAAATCAGATTCTTGAGGCCATGTTGCATACAGGTATTCAATTATTGTAACCCACCATCAGTGGCAATAATGAGAGCTCATTGGTTGTTGCCATGGTAGTTACCATTGATGGTAAGTTAAATGCAATGGGGCCTTGGTGGGACAATCCTTGCTGGAGCCTGTTGGCAGGGATTCCTGTAGGCTGGAAGAGAGCTTGTGTTCATCTCTGCAACTAGCTGAATCGCTGAATCGCATGACCCGGTCATTGGATTTGTAAAGAAAGATGCTTGGACCACTAAGATATTAGCCTTGGTCTGTCATTCTCTGTCTTATCTTTATAGAAAACTTGGGTAATGTTGACACATGTCTTGCTATGCAAGTTTCTGGTTCTAATATCCCTAAGTTACGGGTTCGCTGGTCGGACATTGACTCATAGACTGCAGAAACTCTCAATGGGAATCACTGCTATGTTCACCGCCGCTCGCTCTGCCCGTTGATATAGTGAAGAACCAGCTGTCTTGATAACTTGTGTAGCATCCTTAGATCCTATCCTATTACCCTGTAGCTCTCAAATTTGTCTTAATCCTTGACACCTCATATTTTCTTGAGGTTGCAAAGTGATAACATCATGTTTTTTTCAAAATTACGCCTGCATTTTTTCTTGCTTCTATTGCCCATATTTCCTTCATTAAATATTAAACCGCTTGCTAGAAAATCCATGGTTTTGAATATCACTTGAGGAGCATTCAAAGGCATGTTGAACATCTGTTGGGCATCAGCATTAAAATAGCAAGCTCACTTTAATCTTACATGCCATACATATGGTACATGGTAAAACAATAATCTATATGGAGGTAGTAAGAATTTCCTTCACAAAACTGCAACATTCTTGTAAATAAGTGATAATTGCACTCTAGAATGATGCAGAAGTGTAAATTATGTCTTTACCAATCTGATAAAGTCCATAAAACATGATTCAGTATTTCAAGAAAACTGCCTTTAGTTCAGTTTAGTATTAAGTGCTGAAATAGCAATATGAAGGGAGTGAATTATTCTCACAAAAAATATAGTAATATTATCCATCTTGAACATAATATATATATTTTTAGATTAGTATTGAATTCATAAATCTAAATATCATGGTATTTTTTGAAAAGTATGAAAATTGTAGCACATCATCTCACTTTTGATAGCTGGATATAATCAAAGCAGGCTACATGTGTTTGTAAATGGTCTAAATTTAAGTATAATTGTTACATGAAAAAAAATTATTACAATGTAATTGGATATTTATTAATGAACTACAACAATCACCTTGAGTTTTATGATTGTGACCCACTGGTTTATAACCACCTTCAGTTTGTATCATTATGCATGTATCATGATCCATATGGTCTTGTTTGATTCATATAATTATGTAAAGAATAATTATGATTGTTAAATGTGCTGGTATGATGTATAAATGGGATGAATGTACAGATAATTCTCTGCATATTTTGTAAGTTATCATTTCTTAACAACTGCTATAAATTATGACTATGTCAAAGATGTTTATTGTGTTTGCTGTCAAATTGGCAACACTTGAAAAAAAAATAGATTATCCTGAAACTGAACAAAGATTCCATTGTAAATTTGAATAATGTCATGAAATTTAATCAGTGCAGTACTTCTGCCAATTTGAAGAGCGAGCGTGGAATACATGTATATACAAATTTTGTATGTGTTGCCATTTTGAAGATGTCTAATTTCACAATAAGTAATCATGAAAATGTGATCCTGATTTACAAAGAAAACTATACTGATGTCACAGGAGGTACATTGTAGGCAAGTTTTGATTTGTAATAATTACCGCTTAAAGCATTATTGATTCATTTTGAAACAAATGCAGAGCAGCTATGAGTGAATCTGGTAGACATAGGGTGAAGATATCCATATGATTTTAGCTGTCAGAGAAGCAACCCAAGGGAAAGGGTTTGTGTGTTGATATGACTATAAAGTTTTCAACACAAGCTGGCGCTACAGATAATGATTGACAAAATGATATACTAGAACAGTATGTAGTTCATTTCATCTTAACTAGACTTTAGTTGTCATATGGTTGATACGTGTACATGTACTTGTTTTTCATGAAATTCTCTGTGTAAGTCATCCATGAATGGAATATGAAATGTAATTTGCGTTGATATTTTGATCAAGTTTGCTGTATTGATTATTATATCTACTCAAAGACAAGGTTGCCCTTTCACAGGTAATAAAATAAAATTGTGTCAAAACCGCAGGAAATGGAAGAAAGTACTAATGAACATCTTCCCTCCCAATAATAGAGCGGAAATAAAACGATCACAAGATTTTGAGGTTTGTGAGAGGTCGTCTAAAACCTCCACAGATCTTGGAAGTTGGAGCTGTATAATAATGAAGACTATGATACTATATGTTTCAAATATAATCGGGATATTTGTTCACTTTTCTTGAAAGGTTTGTGAAGCTATGACATACACATTATCAGGTGTGTATACTGCTGATTCCTGTCGAGTTTCATGACTTATGCTGATGGGCCACCCTGTCTTTTATGAACAGTACAAATTGAATCGTGTATGTTATAAAATTTTGTACAACTCTATGAAGAATCCGTCTTTCATTGTACTCCGTCCTTTTCCTATTCTTTTCACATTTGTACATATTTGTAATAAATTAATAAAATGCCCCAGAAATATGTAATAGATAGCAAGATGTAATGGTGTGTTTGTATTGTGTAAATGTGGAATGTGGGTATGACTGCAAACAAAATCTGAGTGTCGCCGTGTGGTGCATTATTAGATGATCTTTCCCGAAATGCTGGATGGAGGATTGAATAGGCCTCATAAACTCAAACATACACACGCACACACACACACACACACACACACACACACACACACACACACACACACACACACATTCTTGTAGTGTGTCAATGTGGGGACCCATTTACCTTTTACCGCCAAAGCGGGGACGTGTGTGTGCGATGTTGTACAATTCAAATGTTGAATTTAATCCACTAACCGGGGCCCCTTTCGGACATAGTACACACAAAACGTGAGCATAATCCACTAACTGGGGACGCTTCCTACCCCCTACACACACATTTGGAGTTTAATTGGCCCAAAGTGGACTTTTTCCAAAATATGCATTGACTATATGAAACTTGTTTAAAATGTGATGAGGAATTGATTGGACAGGAGATCTGGACCGGGGACGTCCCCACTTGTCGGAGGTCCCCTTTTATTGAGTTAAAAACACAAAAATGTCCCCGATGGTATGTCCATACAAGCCCACACACACACACACACACACACACACACACACACACACACACACACACACACACACACACACACACACACACACACACACACATATACACATTCATGCTATACATATACATACCTACATACAGACTGCTTCACATCCTTGCTTACAGTATACAATTCTCATGCTTCGCCGCTTTCTGTCAAATTCTCGACCTCTCTCTTGAATGCCAATTACTGTCACTCACTCTCCTCATTTCTGACATTTCCTGCATTCCTTCTTCATTAAAACAAGGCTACCGGTATAACAAACTGCAAAACCACAACATGATTATAGTACTTTCTCTTTTTTAATTTTTATTACAGACAGCTCATTTAAACCATGTACTAGAATTAATAGCAATATTTAATAACATTAATATACTTTCTGCCACACTGCAGCGAACCATTAGACCTTGACTAATGAGTGATCAATTTATTGAGTAAATTCAGTACTTGGACCCAAACAATTTTTTTTTCTACCCTCTTGGCATACACACCCTGGCTACACCAACCAGTACAAACACAATCTGTAGCAAAATGGGGGGGGGGGGGGGGGGGGGGGGCTCAAAAAAAAGAACATAATAACTCGTTCCTATATATAAATGTACATGTACACACACACACAAATAGCAAAAAGAATGTCAGAATACATAGAAATACATAAATATTATATACCAAAGCAAGTACATGATGATGAGAAAAACAGAATAAAATATAATACTTCTTATCATGACAGTGAATGCTACAGGTGAACGATGCAGGCATCGAACTTGAATACAGGGATAGTTGAATATCTACACCGAGTTAGAGGAAAGCTGGTATGTTTCTGTGTAAAGGCACTAATATATCCAACCGCACCTGGTGTGTGGGTAATTTGACACACCACTGAGAGGTCAAAAGGTCGTCTTGGAGCCACAATGACAGCTTAGGGTCAGGGGCAGTCTATACAGGTGGGTGCTGGCTTCCTGACAAGAGTCACTCCTTCTGGATTATGGGCTTACCTCACTACTCCTTATTCTTTGGGCTCAGGTGAAATTCTATGTCTGCAAACACTTTACATGATAAATTCCTGCATTTCATTATAACGGCCCCCATATACATCAAAGCAAGGACCTTCGTAGTAGGGTCCATGATCAAAGAGACGTTTTTTGTAATAAACCCTTATCACAATAGACCATTTTTGTTACGTATGCAAATTGTATGCACATCGTTCAAACAATATGTTACAAGAGGCAACTGCAAAGCTTGTCTAAGGTTTACCCGACTAGCAACAGCTTATAGATTCTGAGTGCATTCCATCCATTAAAACTGAATCACAAAATTCAGGTTAATGATTTTTATGCACATGAGTCTTATTGGGTTCCAGTTCCAGTTCAATACATATTTCTTAACAAAAATGAGGCACACAATTATTTAATTTGTTTTCTTTTATGACAGAGACAAATTTGTGCTCTCAGTATACTTTGAATGAAATTTATTGATGAAAAAATACAACTTCTGAATTTCTTTAAAATATCCCTTTCCTTCAGAGAAAGAGCAATTCTAAACTGATACCATTCAGAAGGAGGTGAACCACTAGCTTTTATGTTTGCATCAGATCAACTCAGATTAGATTCAATTTGTACCTTAGGTCAGGCAAGCATTTGATCTTCCAATGAAACAGCAGCAAAATAATAAGCTTTCAAGGAAGAAAAATTAATAGTACTTCTACCGGTAATTAATATTTGTTCTCGTCACCTAGTAAGATGCAGAAAATGAGTGAGCTGAATTGTTTACATCCATATACAGGGGAACCCTACCATATCACACGCCCAATTATTCCTTGTAACAAAGAATCGTCATAAAATAAACTTCACTGCTCAACAAATAATACAACATGCATAAAGGAGGGATGATATAAACGCGCAACAGCCCAGCAAAAAGCTACAAAAAATGTGACTACGAATAGTGTAGAAACCTCTCTTTTTTTTTATATAAGATAACACAATATGGAAGCACATGTACATGAAATTGAATTCAAAAAATAGTTTCTATGTCAATTTTCTAATTATACATGTACAATATCATATATTCAAGAGGTATAATATATGTACAACACAACCATCCCGCAAAACTTGTACACCATCTACACACAGCTGACTTTACAGAGTGGCAATAGAAAGTCAAAGTTTTATGTAAAGAGCAATATACATTCTTTTGCATTATGTGGCTGTGACCAGTTAAGTAGGTATGTAACATGGTTTCCTGTGACCTTTGATATACTACAGCACATTGTATGCATTGAGGCAAAATGATCAAACCTGGGTTGCATACTCCTTACTAACTCTCACATCGAGAATCTTTTTGTATCAAACACAAAAGCTAGTAAAAGCATTGAATACTTCAGCAGCGTACATGTTGATCAAAAGCAGTTACCATAGCAATGCAACTAATCTATCACAATTTCCCTCAGTATGGAAAATGATGTCACACACATTTGCTGACGTTTGGTGTGGTTTACCAGCCAAGCTCACCAGGACTTATACAGCCATGCCAATAGACCTTGATCTGCCACCAGCACAAAATCAGCAAGGTATAAAGGCATTCAAAGCGGCATTTAGCATGTAGGCACAGCCTGATTGCCATGGCAACAGAGCAATTTACAGTATTAAATCAACACGATATTGGAGAGTGAATCTACTGGGTATGGTATCTGAACGGCTCCACCTCTTTATGATAATTACACCCATGCATAGCGTTAGCCTGGATATATGACAGAGCAAAGTGCCAATAAGCCTAATACATGTATGTATATAACATGCATGTACTTCATGCAGCATGCCGTACATGCAGTGTCAATGTACACTGGAATACCAGGAAGTTGATTTTCATTATTTGGTCATGTTGGTGCCCCCCCCCCCCCCTCCCCCCCACCTCTACCCTCTACCCATCTTTATTTGATTTACATGAATATCACCAGTATTGGCAAATATACAATGTTGTTTGCATTCTGTGGTCAAATCTAATTAGGCCTTGCACTTTAATTTATAATGTACAGCTTGCCCTGGCATGATGGACAGAGATTTCATTACCATTTTAGCAAGTAAACTAGCAAGTGTGAACCCAAAACATTTTCATTTACCTGCAATATTCCACATGTATGTGAAAACACAGAGCATAGGACCTAAAGATCATGAACAATGCAAGTGACATGTCAAATAGATTCTGATTGGAGATCATTGGACTGGAGAGAACTTATCTCGATATTGTGACATGTGATGTTATTGATTAATATTTTGTCAGGTTAGGGCAAACACATCCTGCCTATCATATAAAGTACATTGTACTGCTCTGTGTCATCAGATCCAGATAAGCATGGCAGTCACACTATGTTTCCATCAGCCACACGTTTGATTTAACTGTGTACATGTATATAGCCTGTTCTATATGCATCATAATACAACCCTTGGGGCAGTTCCACAGGTTTAATTTGGGACCAATATCAAAGCTAGTGATAGTGATAGTGATGTGATGTGACCATCAATAATACATATATGCATAGTGACCTTGGATAAAATTATTTCCACATATTTCATTGATATTTCTATATCCACATGTAAGAAAACAAATATCATTAGACAACTATCTTCGCAGTTCCATGAGCGTACACATGTGTAACACACCAAGGGGGTTTTCAAAGCTTGGTACTGAGACAGTTAAAACCAGATTTCCCTGCCAAGTACTAGCACCTAACATGGACCAATACTTGTTCATGGCATATCATAATGTGTGGTGCAACAATGCAACATACTGTTTTAGCAATAGAACGAATGATAAGTTGATACTAGCTGTGAAAGTTGGACCCTTGTAGACACAGCCTTGGTCACATTGCATACCATGCTCACTGTACATGTGATACCTGGGCACCGTTGCATAAAATTTGATCATTCATAGTAACTCCACCATCAATGGTAACTACCATGGTAACTCAGCTTAAAAGCCAATCAGATTCAAGGTTTCCATAGAAACTGCCATTGATAGCAAAGTTACCATAAATGGTAAGTTTTATGCTATGGGGTCCTGGAGTGCAACTGTACGCATCCTATCACTCTAAAATTAATCACTTAGTTTTCAAGGAGAATGACACCCTGATAATAAGTGGAATGAAATGAAAGCAGCAAAATCAGACACACATAGATGGACAAAATTTTGAAAAAATCACTGATTATAAAATAAGAAAGGTGTGGATTTTTTTTAAAAAATCAGAATTAAAAGCACAAAAATCTCATCATTCACCTGGATGGGAAACTCCATTGGTCTGCAATGGCAGACTGTACAGAGTTTTTATTGTTCTTGTGTAAAATACACTGTATGTAAACAACTCAATACTGGTAACCAGGGGCCATATTCACTAAGCCTAGTTAGTTGCTAAAGCGCATTCAGTTACATGCAGTTTTAGTAACCAGCTAGGCTAGTAAGGTTTTATGAATATGGCTCCTGGGCGTCACTTGTCTAGATTGGATTAACACAGAAAGATTAAAGTGCTGGTGATTAAGATTTTTAACACATATCATTTCCTCATATTGATAGCTTTGATTTTCTCAAAATCATTTAACTTATGTTCCTCTGATTTGTCTGTTTTTATTCAGTTCAACATACATACATGCAGATGTCATTCCTCATTATAATATGATAAGAATAAGCTGCATGACTTCTTACATGAACCACCATCAATATTTGTAAGGCACTACTGTATTATAGCATGAACATGAAAAACATTCGCTCATAAATATCAAGCAGCTTGGCAAACGATGCTTCACATTGACAGGTTAAAGATAAAACACATGACGCAAAGCTCTTTCAAGGGTATATACTGTACTAGGAAGACAAAATGCCTTCAAAAGGTTATCATGTGCATCTTCTTGCCAATAGTCTAAAATTCATGTATTGTCCATTTTAGAAAGTTGCTGAAAGTTATTTGCCCTCAAATGATCCACATTTGGAGAAATGAGTGACTGAATCACAAATCCTCCAAATGTTCGCCCGAACACTTGAGGATTTGTGATTTAATCACTAATTACTAATCTATTAAAGACCATTGGCAAGAAGACTGCTCACAATCACCTTTTGAGGGCATTTTGTCTTCCCAGTACAGTATATGCCCTGTAAGAGTGACAAGACCTTAGGAAAATATTAACATTTAGTTTATGATAAATTTAAACCACATACATACATCAGGGCCCAACACTAGCAAGCGCTAGACTCTCTCAAAACCAAAAATAAACAATTTATTAAGGGCCCTTTACAAACAAAATTTAAAAGGCCGTACAGGCCCTCTTTGCAAAAACTTGGAGAGTAGCCCTGCATATATGAAGCCGTGATACATACATATACGAGAATAATGGATGATTTCGTTTTCAATTTAAAATGGTTAAATATTATATAACAATACTGTTTACACTGTCCCTGCTCAAGAAGAAAATATATCTCTAATTTGCTTATTTCTCACATTGAGGATTAAATTAATGAATTCCATGAAACATATTATTTTCATTTAGTATCAGTAAGTCCATAACAATGTTAAGTAAATTTCCAAGCAATAGAATAATTTATGTCATTGATGGATACAATTGTAATCACTGTTTGGGTATTTGTCATGCTTAACAATACAACTTCCCTACTTATCCCCATTTCATGAGCTGTTGCATTACCCATCTTCATATTGATTGAATACAAATTTTGTGATGAAAATCTCAAGGTGTTTCTATTTAAGACACAATATTTTTTTCTGAGGCAATTAATTCTGGAATATGATACATCTCTCTGTATCAAAAGGAAACAAGCAGGCAGATTGGAATCACTTCACACACAAATAATCCACCAGAAAGGAATAAGCAAGCTGGTATGAAAGGGCAGGAAACAGATATCATATGCTGTCAAAAGACTCAAAGATAGAGTTCTCTTTTGGAATCTATACTTCTGACTTTTATATATAAATTGATATTATTTTTTTCATGCAAGTTCTGTCTTAACGTACTCCACAAGTAACTTCTAAATGCACATTGTGTAGTGTAGCTTATATTTAAAGTTACTCACTGTAGAGAAAGTATGTAAAATTGACCCCCAAAGAAAAGGATGCCCAAAAGGTGTTAAGTGAGCTATTGCAAACAAATATCAGTGGCATTACATGCAGGTAAACAGGGATAATCAACTGCATACAGAGCTTAAGTTAACCGGCTGTACATGTGTAGTAGACAAATTCAGCAGCGTTTACAATGGGACTGATAGGTCTACCCTTAAACTTCATGTTTAGTTCATTCTATTTGGTGCTAGATGCAATATCAATTAATGATAAGCCAATTTAGAAGTTTTTAGAGTGTCTTATCTTCACTAAGAAACACATTGAGTTAAAATGTTCCTGACCTTAGAGCCGAGTTACCTGGGAGAGAGAAAAATTCAATCTATGGACACAAATACAACTACTTTATAATCATTCACTTATTAGTTCATGTATCAAAAGTATATTTCAAAAAATGGAATGCTAAATTAGTAACAGTACACCAGTTGATTTCTACATCAATAAGTGATATTTGTACAAAACAAAACAAAGATTTAGTACTTTCAAATAGCACGGATGAATATATTTTATATCTTGTTTGAAATTAAAGTGAATGAATGAATAAACAAACAAGCAAGCTAATACTGTACAAGTGCAAAACAGGTGTGTGGTAATTCGTAAGTTTAAACAGCGTGCAGTCCCACTTTCATTTTAATTTCTAAGATGATTGGAATTTTAAGAGACTTCTCTCAATATCCTAGCTTTCTAAAATTTCCCTCATAACAATAACATGTTCCTAGCCATTTTTTGTTTATTTTACCTTTTAACAAAACATTTCATAAGCAGTACATGTACATGTAAGTTGCTTTGCATCTGCACAGTTCTTTGTAACAAAGCTTTGCATCCTTACAAGCTGATTTGCCCTGTATGTACTATGATACATCCAAGACAGGATAGCCTTTCCGCAGGTCAAAAACACATCGTTTTTGTAAAAACCACACATAATTTAAGAAAATTATGTATAAGAACTTCCCTCTCAATTAGAGAACTGGAAAATGACTTTGGGTAGAATTATGTTGATTGCAAGATTTCAAGTTTTGGATGGGTCATTCAAAACCTATAGCCTTACTTATAGACTGGAGACCACAATAGCGCACATCACTATTTTTCGCGCAGCGCACATTGATGCATTTAGGCAAGTGGCGCACGTTAAGGGAACGTTGCAATACAGTATTGGTATACTCAAAATACAATATCTTTCAGAAAGTATTTTGTTATATTCTTTATTCAGTAACTAACAACTAGCAGTGCAGGTATGATGCTCTTGACTGAATGAATGATTCATCAAAAATTTAAGAAAAATACTTAAATATATTTTTATTTTTTTTAAATTGAATCATAAAAGAACATCATAAATGTCTCTGTAACTCACCATTTCTAGTATTCAATAACCACACATTTCCTGTTGCATTAATCTGCTTGTTCAGACAATTTCTGGGCCCACACAGACGAGGTGTAATACATACAAAGTGCATTAGGAAATGTGCAAGATACATACATTATCATATCATATATCAAAAGATTTTGAAGCATACATGAAAATACATTTTACATCAGAACTTCATAAAATACAAATTAGGTCAAATTTTCAAAAACACTTTGAAATATACATCCATAAGGTTTACATGTACAACCATATTATAATATCCTTATGATTCCAAAGGATCAATACATGAGTAATGCTTCAAATATTTCCTTTGCTCTTGATTTCTTGGAAATCTGTCTCTTTTTATCAAAGGCTTCTTTTCCTCCAAGTACACTTTTATAGATGCATTTCTTTTTGTGGTCGACTTTGACTTTGATGAATATTTTTGTCTCTGTAAACTATACTGGAATTATCCTTGATGTCAGAGGCAATCGGGCATCTGCTGTCTGCATAGCAGGGAAGTTGAGTTTGTGACTGCGGGAAAGCGAAGAGATAGGAATGGAATGCTTCCCACCGCATTCATGGCTAGCGACATGTGCCTCCACCTAGTCTTATATATCACCCATCCCCGCCTCCCGGTTCCATGGCTCCCCACACACTGGCTGCATAGCTGGTCCCTGCAAGGCCACACCCACCATCTCCATGCAGGCTAATTAGTCTCCTGACCTGTCTGTCTAGAGAACAACAGAATCCTTTAACGTCATGAGAGGGGGATCACCGCCCTCATAGCGTGCATTCCTCGTTATCGCTGACAGCATTTGTCTCCGAGTTGTCCGGCGGTTGCTTCAGCTTTTCAGGCGGCTGTGTGATTTTCTCTGGGACGCCGTCCTTGTCCGCTTTCACCTTCTCCAACTCCCCGCTCCCGCTCGTATGCTCCATCTTCTCCTTGTCGCCTCCCTCCTTGCCTTCCTCGCCCCCTCCCCCTGTGTGCCCATGCTCCTTGTGGTGGTGGTGGTGGTGGTCCTTGTGGTGCTCGTGCACCTCGTCCTCGTCGCTGAGTTCATCCAAACTGCCGAGGCTGGCCATGGACTGGGAGAGCGACGGCGGCACGCCAAGGCTCGACGGCTTCTTCTTGGAGAGCGTGTTCCTCTGGTTAGCTGGCTTGACCGTGATGATCAGGTTGGCGCTGTTGGCCACCATCATGTCCGTTACCTGGTCAAGGGACTTGCCTGACACCTCGATGCCGTTGACCTCCAGCACCTCATCGTTGACCCCCAGCAGCCCCGTGCTCTCCGCCAGCCCGCCCGGCACCAGTCTTGAGATAAAGATCCCCGGCACCTTCTCCAGGCCATGCGGCGTCACACGCATGCTGGTACCATCACGGATGTAGAAGCCCAGAGGCTTCTCAGAGCCATGCTTGTGGAGCTTGACGCGGCGGTGCGTCTCGGGGACGATGTCCACGTCGATAATGGCCGAGACTCGCCTGAAGTCCTGGGGGAGGCCGATGGCTTTGAAGTTGTTGAGGGGCTTTGGGGGCTGGCTGACCTGCATAAACTGGGTTATCCGGTTCTTTTTCCTGGGTAATGTCGTGCCATACGGCATCTGAGCCTCATTCACCTCATCTGCGTTTTGGGAAGAAATGACAAAGCAATCAAAACGACATGATTAAACTAAGCCATGTTACACCTTGTCACATATTAAATATAGGTAACAATTGTAGCAAATTCCAGAATCAAAAAGAGATGTTACTTTGCCAGTATCAGCATATATGAGAAATAAACTTGCTTCATCTATACTTATAAACTGTTACATAGACAACCACCTATATCAAGAATATTATTTGGATTTTTCAAACAAATTTTCTGAATTCATCAAATGCATTCTTCATTGTGGTCTACCGTATTTTTCGGTGTATAAGACGCATGTTTTTCCCCTTGAAAATCACGCCAAAGTCCGGGTGCGTCTTATACACGGCGTTAGAAAAAGTCGGGTCTTTCAAACTTACACGTATACACATGTATGGGACTATGCATTGTGTGACAACAATCAACATTTAACAACAAAATAAATGGCTTTGATAGCCCGACATAATACCGGTAATACGATCTCAATCACATCATCAGCATAATTACAGGTACGAAGAAAGCACCAGGACTAGTATTTGTCTGAGACACCTCAAAGAAACCGCTAGCTAGAAAGCTAAGCCCTAAGGATAACCTCCGTTAGATCAGAGCCGCTATTGTTGCTTTGATCCGGCCTCGAGGTGGCGCTGTACACATTATCGTCCGCGGAGATTTTTTTTTTTTTATCTCCAAGGCCAAAAGGTGTACAGCGCCACCTGTAGGTCGGATCAAAGCAACAATAGCGGCTCTGATCTAACGGAGGTTATCCTTAGGGCTTAGCTTTCTAGCTAGCGGTTTCTTTGTGGTATCTCTGACAAATACTAGTTCTGGTGCTTTCTTTGAACTGGTAATTATGCTGATGATGTGATTGAGATCGTATTACCGTTATTGTGTCAGGCTATCAAAGCCATCTATTTTGTTGTTGGATGTTGATTGTTGTCACACAATGCATAGTCCCATACATGTGTATACATGTACGTGAGACCCGATTTTTTTTTTTTTTTCAAATTGCGTGCTCAAAGTCGAGGTGCGTCTTATGTGCGAGGGCGTCTTATCTGCCGGTCGATACGGTAAACATTCGTTTGTTTTCAAATCATACTTAAATTGTATTCTTTTCAATATCATATTGACATGATGACATAATGTTGCCTCGGCATGATATAGCCCTATACCTTGATCAGTTATCTTATCAAAGTGTTATTCAAGTGCGTAAAAATGCTCTTGGAGTTGATATGCGACTTGATAAGAAATACTGAGAGTTGCTCATAACATCTGTCAGGACTGGTTATCATGATATTTCAACAATGCTCAAATTTCTTTAAAATTGCGAGATATCCCTCAAACCTTCAACGATCTCTTCTTACATGTACATGTAACTGTTTCTGCTCTTAAAAACATTTTTAGGGGTTTGCTTTCCTTTCATACTCACTGCTGCAATGCCTGGCAAACTTGCACATCAGGGAAAGAAGTCAAAGTCTGCCTGTGGGGCCAATTTTTAAACCTGACATAACAGGAGCACCCTGCACCATGCTGTATATTGTGCTCTCGGAAGAATTTTGTTAAATTCTGAGAAACTCTTTCATTATTTGGGGGGGGGGGGGGGGGGGCGCTATTTTTGTGCATTTGAGCCTCAGTGTTATTTTCGCCATGGCATACATGTATGTGCTTACCTTTCTTCTGTAGCACTACCCTGAGCGGAGGTTTGGAGGAGGTGAGCGCCTTGAGATAGTTGTCATTATTGTTGATGGGGAGAAGGTCCCCCTGGGGGTCTGTGTAGCCAACCAGGAAGGGCGTTTCCCCTAGGTGGTGCATACGCTCAAGGAAGCTGTAGAAGTCCTCAAACGTCGCCACTGTGTTGGGGTTGATGGTGAACCGCCGGAACTCTGCATCCAGCTGGAGGGGTGGAGGTGAAGAGAAGCAGGAGGGAAGGAGGGCAGGAGGGGAAGGAGGGGGGATGATAGAACAGGGGCAGAGAGTGGGATGGAGAGAAGAGGAGAGAGAGAGAAACAGGGGGAGAGAGAAACAGAGGAAGAGAGAAACAGAGGAAGAGAGAAAGAAGGAGAGGGAGAGAAAGGGAGAGAGAGGGAGAGAGGGGGAGAAAGGGGGAGAAAGGGGGAGAAAGGGGGAGAGAGGGGGAGAGAGAGGGAGAGAGGGGGAGAGAGAGGGAGAGAGGGGGAGAGAGAGAGGAAAACAGAAAGAGGGAGAGAGGAAAATTGAAATTAATTATGTCTAGTCTCCATTATCATGGTCACAATCATTATTACTATCATTATCATCATATCATCACATCAAAGGGAAATTGCCTAAATCCTCCAAATCCAATTTGAATACTAGCGATTCCCTCAAAACTTGTTGTATTCGTAAAAGCATGGGACACGTTCTGATTTTTCAAATTTCCCTTTTGTTCAATAGATATTTACAACTGAAGAACAAAAAATCATGCATGAAGTGAACAAGTGCAATGAGTTAATAAATACTTTACATTTTTGCTCATTTCTCTGCCAGACAAGGTCTATTAAACTGCACATTTTCACACAATACCCAGCTGACATGACAATGGTATAAATTGCATCAATCGCTCATCACATCTTGCACAAGTCATCACAGTGACTAGTCCCTTTAAATACAACATGGCAATGATGCCAATAAATAACATGAAAGGTCTCATCACACTGCATGTACTCAAATTACAGTTAAATGCATTTCATGTGGTAGTCCTTGTTTTTGTTTTCCATTGATTCATGTTTCCTAATTAAACCTCTTCAATTAACAAAGGGCATGTTGACATGTACATTAGTATATCATGTCATGTGCATCAAATCACAAAGGTACGAGTACATGCATCATTTTGATTCATTTGGAACACATGTAATTGATGTAAATCTACACACACATACGATGTACATGTACATGAAGTGAAGGATAACAAACTCTGCAAATCAACATGATATGACATTGTACCTCCCTCGGTAAATATATGCTTTGTCCCAATATTATGTTGACACATTTGCATTAAATACACAGTGCACTGATATTTCAAGGTTTTAAGTGGACTCTTGACATCTTTGGATGAGCAATTAAATTTAATCCAGGTAAATAAAATAATATTCCCACTTCATGACAGTTATAGAAATGCATTAGCAAATTCCATGATTTATACCTGATACACTGTATATGAAGTGCATTGATATTATTTTTTCCCTTTGAATGTGATATGGCATGTACGTCAGACCTTGAAATAAAATGATGAGACACATTTCATATAGTGATAAGAAGAACTTGAACTTTGATTTCATGTAGTTACATTGCACAAAAGGACATGGAAAAAAGGCAAATATTTACTACATAAAATGTTTCCTCAAGTAAGGTACAGTGTACATTTGAAACAATGTGGCACTCTATCCATTGTTCATGATACAAACGCTCTCAGCCAAGAGGTGCCTTAATGTGCACTGTTCTGAAATAGTCTTCCAACACCAACACATTAAAAAAGAAAGTGCTACCATGGACCTATCATGGATGGACTGCGCTCGGATAGACTTCCTTTGATCCATGATGACCACCGCCTCATAAAAATTCAAGACATTCAGGTGTTTTAAACAATACGCTGTATTTCTAATGAGGCAGTGCCTTCCTCTGAATAACAAAAGAAAATCTGTTTTGAGAAATATGTCAACCGTTCAGCCTTCGCTGGGAGTTCATAGCTGATCTTATTACACACACTGGGAATTAGTTTGGAGGTGAGCGAAGGGAAATTTTGTTAAAATTGTAGAAAGAATTTGGTCCGTAACGTTTTCGGACATCTCCGGACACGAAATCGACGTTGTTTCCATGGAAGGTGAAACACTCAATAAACGATTTACAAGATATTTGTAAGGAAATATGATTGCCCAATGTGCGATATTGAGGCATTTTTCTGACATGTTTTCTACAGTATTCTTGATTTATCACAAAAACGACGCAACAATATAATCTGAAATTCACAGATTCGTATCATTATAAGATGTACTACTACTGCACATGTACTTCAGTACATGAAGTGGTTCTGAAATCTTCTGCGCATGCAGATTGTATATTCCTCTAAATGCATCCAATATTTGTCTTGCATATTTGGCGGCGGTCATCACTGGATCAAAGAACCAAACGCGTAAAATATTCTATTGTGGTATCAATGATCGCGACTGGTATATGAATAAATTACTCTTCGTTCCGACTCCAGTTCTAACACCTTCCTGGTGCTACACTAGCCCAATTTGTGTCTATACATGTACATGTAGACTGAACATGTAAGCAACATCTGTGCAATATGTTAATCTCCAAATCAATTTTACCTTTATACATTGCTTTCCTCTCTCCCTATTTTAATGTGGGTTGTTCTGTAGTTCTTTGCTTTTCTTATACTGTATTTCAATGTAGTATTTATTGCTTTACATACATGTAAACAGTGTCATTTTCACACAAGCTATTTGAGGCTTTGTAATCACTCTGCCACTACATTACATCTGCTTATGTTTGCCTAACGGTATTTGTTTATGTTTTGTTCACTTTTTGCAAGTGGAATTAAATGAATGAATGAATAAATATACTTGTTTGCCTTTGTATGATAGGTACATGTACAGTGTGTGGTAGACATTAGCAGGCAATCGTAACATTTCTTTCACACTGGGGAAATTCCTCAATTCAGTAAAACACACAAACCAATATAAACTGAAACACCATCTACACACACAATCACACTTCACCCTGCCCTCTATCCACTTCTCAAACCGCACAATACAATGTCGTACTCCTACCACCAAATATTTGTCACAAGCGAATGTATTTTATAACACAATGGAATTCAAAGAATGTGTGTGAGTCCGCCCCTATGCTGAACTAATAGCTGTGTGTGAGATTGAGTGCAACAGTCAATTTATCATCACCATGTTTATATTAACCACCTACACAGAGAGGTTCACCTTTATAGACTGGTATCTGTCACACACCAGCATTCACTCAGGTGATATGAATTTTATATGCATACACAAACCTGTTGTACAGTACATCAGTGGCACTCTAGTACATGTACATGTAGGATGTATACTGCATAACAGGTGTATCAATCTACAGAATGCACCTTGCACTAGTGTTACATAACAGTATTCCAAAGTAAATACTGAAAACACATACAGTATTGTAAGCCTTTATTTGGGTTATTGTCCACTGGCAGTACTGTACCTGTTGAGTAAAATGTAGAAATTTACTGTACATTTGTAATCTGTTTGTACTGTAGACTATAGTGCCCACCATACACATACATACATGCATGTGTACATTTGTTGTAATGCATCTATAGTACATAATCCAACATTATACATGTACAGCATTTTATTGAACAGTAAGTAGAAGAACTACAGAATTGAATCAGTGAATATTGATTTTATGTGTATTACTTTAAATCTGTGACCCATATTTGACCTGAGAAATGCAGCACGCCTACATGTGGGAGTACAATATCAACACCCACCTTGCACTTGAACTCAGACTGTGTGTTCAATGTATTAATGGCCAAATGGATCTACATGTACCCTGCAGTGTCCATGTACATGTACACATAGTCACCTTTATGTACATGTATAGAACATGCATGGCTCATATGACCTCATAACAGTTACATCACTTACATGTGCTTGCAGTGCTGGAATGTTGACATGTCGGACATGTGTCATTTTGTTGTTGTTTTTTAAAGAAAAGTGAAGAGTAAATGTGACATTGATATGATGTACAGGTTAAGGGCATGTAAAAACAGGTGCATACTGTACATACATACTACATGTACACACATACCAGCTATTTGATCAATATTAGGGCTTGGTCTTTAGAGGTATGCCTGACATATAATCAGCTGTACGACTGCTTCATACTTTTGACTGAATGGCGGGAATACACACATCTCCTAATATGTAAAAGAAGTGTACACATATGTATGTACATGTACTTTGTTACATCAAGGCCACAATAGTGACTATGAAATTTATTTCATGCTTGAGTTGAAGCCAAAACTTGTCACATCACTACTGCATTAACACAAATCACCTAGTCTAAATTTGGTATATGATGTTATACATGTACATGTACATTGTACATCTACACACAAGTAGCAAAAATATTTTTGAGGAAACCAGCAGGTTGAGAGAAAGCAATTGACAATGCTCCGGCCTATCACAGAGAGCCTACAGAACACACCTGTGCAGTATGAATTTAACCCTTCTTTGCCAAACTAAAACTGGTCTACTGGAGTTGTGTGCATTCTCTTTGCCAAAATACACAAATGGTGCATCCCGAGTTAATCACCTGTCACTTGTGAAATACTGCTCTTGACAATAATTTATAATTCTGGTAGGTGCAGGCTAATGATGGAGACAGTGAAAGTGAAAGTGCTTTGGGACAGTAATTGGTCCAGGACCCTTCATCGTACATACACGTACTGTATTGTGCATGCATGCACTTCACTCCAAATACCTTTGGACTGTACAGTTACACATTAAAGGAACACAGGTTGGTTCTGCCGAGTTCAAGTTTGTTCAAGTCATTTGTTTTTCTTCCTTTTTAACTCAAAGTACACAGAGTATACAATGAGTCAGTATACAGTATCAGGGGACAATTGAAACATTTTTGAGGGGGCTTCAGAGCTTTTTAAGCCTGAAGATTGTCTTTTCACAGTCTGAACACTTTGGTTATTCACTGGAGATGGAGGGGGAGGGGTTCTTTTGTAATTCATGAGGGCGAACTCGCCCTTGGCCTCCATGTAATTTGTTCACTGTAGTTTATGATCAAGCAAATTAAACTTTGTAGGGTGAAGACAATTGCAAAAACTTCCCTATACTACAAGAAACAAGGTACACTGCAGCTAAAATGAATTGGCAAAGGGAAAGGGAAAAAAGGGAAGGAGCCACAGTTTTAAACCACGGTATATTTTGTCCAGTTCAGCATGAAACACGATGCTTTAGCCTAAAAAGCATTGATGTTTCATGCTGAACTGGACGAAATATGCCGCGGTTTAAAACTTCGGCTCCTTCCCTTTCTTCCCTTTTCCTTTCCCTATGCCAATTCCTTTGAGCTGGAGTGTACATACGTATACAATGCACAACATACAAACAATATGAATCTTGAAATGTTTTTTCACAAATCTTCCAAAGTTCTGAAACCTGAAATCTGAAATTAGATGCTGACCAAGTCGCAGAGTACACAGAATGATAGACGACACAACAGATATCTTTCCACAGGGATTTATATTTCATTCTAGCAAAGGCATGTATGAACATGTACATAGGCCTGCATTGTAATCTCAAAACCCCAGCTCTTGGATTTGTTATGATTAGGGTTTTTCCTTTCTGCCCCAGCGCCCTATGCCTGTATCAGTCACAGGAGTGGCTCCCCTAGCCCGATGGGGCGTCTAGCCTAGCCCGCTCCTTCCTGGGCTGTGCAGATAGCAACAGAAAGAAGCCAAAAATGTTGACATCTGAACCCCACAGTGGCAGAGTTCAATCAAGTTGTGTTGTGCAAGAATGCTGACGGGAAGATCTAGTGTTTCATCCCTGTGCACACACAACCACACATTCTCCTCTCGGCTAGCTGTGTGGTTCGTTGTCAGGGTGCCATATTTGTATCCATCTACACGCAGTATGATGTACATCCGCGCAGTGTGCTGCTTGCAATATTCATGATTTGATGTCCCTCTCTTATTCTGTACATGATGCATGAGCAGAAGAGTGTACGGTACACACATGAAGACCAGTACATGGACGCAAGTAGTACTACGGCTTTTTTGGTTTACATATGAACAGTGTTTTTAGAGGCTCGCTAATAACTCTCTTTCTGACGTGCATTGGTAATAATAGTGGTATCATGGGGCTATTGTCTTGTACCCTTTGGAGTGAGCAGATTTGATTTCTATTTTTTCTCATGTTGAATATGTATTATGCACAGAAATGTTCATTTCTCAGGGTCATACATGTATACCTTAAAGATATTAATGTCAACTTTGCCTGACCTCATCGTAGTGTATCAACAACAAGTTGTGAATTACAGCACGAAAACATCCAATCTTTCAATCTTAATAATGAGACATTCCCTGCCCTGACCCCTTCCTTTACCAGTCACCACAAACACACACACACACACACATTACCAAAAAGGTTTTTCATCTCAGTGCTTGAGCAGAGCCATAAATATTTAGGTTGTGATAACCTTGAAGCTGCCATTTTAAATCCCCTACAGACCCAACAAGGTCTTGGGGTTGGATAGGCTAAAGGGCAGCAAAGTGCATGCATACATCACATGCATCATAGAAGTATAGACATTCAAACTACCGTACATAATACAGTACACATACACATGTACAATACACAACACAATGTACAACTGGGATCCATTTCAACCTTCTTCCAAATTACTACCATGTTGGGGCATTCATTTTATCACCTATTTTTCTCTCATGTTTTCACAAACAGGTACTTACTAAAAACTGGCTATATATTGGGGCAGTGCCATTTACTGCCTTGTAAAATAAGCCTTTAATACATGTATGTACAGTATGACCATATACTAGTAAATATTTGTACTGGACAATGCAAGCTTACATTTTTATGTGCACATTAGTTTTTTTTTAACAACACAATGTAATAGTCTTGAGTACCCTACATGTATACGTACATACATTGGCCGTACATTGTAAGTGTCATCTTGGATAAAAAATATCCAGCATACCATAGTAAATTGAGGTGTTGATATCATTGATTGCAGTTTGTTCATAAAAGGGATGTAGATAACGTACATGTGTATGTAGCAAGCATCAAAATCAATTCCTCCCTTTCATTCACAAACTGCTGTATCAACAATCCCTAATCAAACAATGGTATCAGCCAGGCTTTCTGCTCCTTGCACACTGTGGATACAGGTCATACAGAGAAGGCAACTGAAGATCTAAATTTATATTGTACGCATTGTGTACGTTGTCCACATTGTGTACATGTATACATGAACAGTACATACACATGTACATGTAGTATACAAGCTTTATTGACATCATAAGGGCTGTCTAATAAATTTGTTGCCTCAAACTTCTGAAGCAGGTTTCAGGTATGTGTATTCTCATTAAAAAAAATATAAATTGTTCTCAATACATGAAAGAAAACAACATAATTTTCATTCCAAACAAAGTATCTCACCAGAATGCTTGTGCCACTCTATAGCACTACACTGTAAATGAAGTAGAAAAAAAATGGCTTGCTTTTGAGCATTCGACTTGAACAAAGCGGAGCTCAACTTCTCGTAATGAAAAATCGTCTCTTTAGGGGCATCTTCATTAGCCCTATGTGGGCGAAATAGCGAGCTTGTTCTGATCGGGTTAGCTAGCCAGATCACGAAATAGCTAGCTATTTGCGTCTTCATTAGCCAGATCAGGAAAAATAGCGAGCTATTTGGTCGAGAAAATTTCCCAAGAAATCTTGGGCTAGATGGAGCTAGCTCGGGCTGGTTTGCGAAATAGCTCGAGCTAGCTCGGAGCATCTTCATTAGCCCGAAAATTTTCTGACCCCGGCACATATCAGCGTGCATAAGGCATTGTTTACGTTAGGTTTTTATATGTGAGTGAATACGAGCTCACAACCGAAGCCACGCAGTCGTGGCCCATTCCCGTCGCGCACTACGCATGTGCGAACATCGGGATAATTTATGCATCCCGAGTTTCGAGCTTACGTATCCCGAGTTTCGAGTTAATGAAGACGCGATTGCAACTTCAGGCTAGTTCCCAGGATCAGCAAAATAGCTCGCCATTTCGTTTGATTGGGCTAATGAAGACGCACCTTTTGAGAAAACATAACATCTTAATCTAAACACGTTTTGACGCATATTCTGTGATTTATCAATAAAAGGAAGGTACACACCTGTATGCATGGAAAGAAGTGACATACATGTATGTATTAAGTCTGATTCAATCCAGATTTTCTTCTTACAATCAAAGTAAATTTTCCCCTCATCCAAACTTCCATCTTGAACCAACAAAGTATAAAACGTATTAGAAGTTACATATTTTCTTATAAAAAAAATTGAACATACTGTACATGTACAGTGCATTGTGGACCATGTACAGTATGTACCGTAGTTCAGTTTGAATACCTGTAATGCACACAAATGATTTATGACCTACACATGTGTACATGTACATGTATGTAGATTTTGTTTTTTGGTTTATCATTGAAAGCTGATACAGGTTTGCATTTTATGAGTATGACCCTAGTCACCTGTGGCAATCATAACCAAATATAATCATAGTATCTTCAAATGCTCCCTGGCTCACTAACTTCCTTGTAGACATATAGACAATCTCATGAGACGTTATCTATCTTAAATGTATTACATTTTATGTGTCTGAATCAAAGGAAATATATTCATATCACCTACTTCAGCTGCAAGGGGCCTAGATATTACACCAACATACTGCAGCAATGCTGTGAACGAGTATCAAGATTAAAAAAAAAAAAAACTTCATGTACGTAGTTGCACCAATAAACAGGTGTCTCTGTTCAAACATTTTATTCTTCATACATGTACATGATCATCCTGCATTTTAGAAAGAAAGCATGTACAGGTAGGTAAAAGTAATTGATTATGGAAAATGATTGTAACTTGCATAATATACACCCACACTTTTACAATCATCACATGAACATATGGGAAAAGTACAAAGAAATGTACATACATGTACATGTGTGTGTACACACTATCTATGTAGATTCATTTTGTTTACTATGAAACAAATACAATACATCTATCAAAATGAACGCATACCAGAATAGTTTTTTTTTATTGCTTTTGATACTTTTGTTGACAAGTTTCCAATCAATCACAGGGAGTTAGGACCTTCCATGTTAGTCCAGAGATGAATCGGAAAGAGCAACCGCATATTTGACTACTTAAATGGTTGACTGCAACTACAAAAACAATTTGGTGAAAGAGTAGTACCATTTACCAGAGAAGTGTATCATTTCTATGGCATGAAACTGTGGGAAAGATCAATTCTGCGACAAAAGGTTGGGTGTTCTCCAGTATGAACTATACATGTACTTCACCTGCTTAGTGAACATTCACATACTACCTGTAGACAGGAACAGTGTACGCTGCATTGATTTCATCCATTCTTTGAATATTCCAGAGCAAAGTAAACACGAAATGCCATTCTTCCCGCATACATTTTGCATGAGTCATGTGACCTGTACGCCCGTGAGAATGAATTGCACATGAATGGTGTCAGAGATGCTTTGTTGTGATAACACATTACAAATGTATTTGCCCTCCATTTCCCAAATGTACATGTACAATGTACCTGTTTATGTCTCTGGCACATGAATGCGCTTATTCATGACACACATCAATTAATGGATTACATACATTACTGTGCATAATGAACTCACCATCATAGTAGTGGAATGCTGCAATTATATATACATGTATGGTGTACTCAGTAAGGCATAGAGCCTTGCATTGATTCTGCTAATTTATGTACACGTAGCATACAATGTACATTGTAGACACAGGAGCCAATGTATAATGCAACTACAGGCATTCAGTATGAAGTGAACCTGTATTTATTTGATACAGGCAAACATATGGTTTGAAAGTTTTTCTGGGCTTTTGATAACCACCTGCACATGTACATTGTACATGTATACTTTTTTTTTTAAGTTGGGCCCTGCATTATCAAAAATTGTGACTGATTGCAACTTGCCTTACAGTTGATATCAATCCTAATTCTTTGTATTAGAGATAGGGGATTGGTCTTGCCATCAATTTACATGTAGATCAATCACAACTCTTTATACGGCATGCCCTGGTTGATAGAATGATATTTGCACTTTTAACACAGGTATGAAAAACCAAAACAACAAATTGACAGACTTCCCACCATTACAAAGTGCACACTTGATGCACAATGGTCTTCTATGTGGCTTTAAATCCTAATGGGCAAAAAGAGAAGAGAAACCACACCGCAGGACCAATTCCTGCTAAATTTCCATGACTGCACAGACAGAAAGCCTTCCAACAGGGCTCGCCAGCCCCACACAATAGAGCAACAACAATAGGCCTGAGCTCCAGCCAGTGACAAAAGGTGATCTCCACACCCATGCACTGAAGCATCATAAAGAGCACCCCTGTTCTCCTTTCTCTTCTCCCCTTCTTCTTAACCACTCATGGGTGTTGAGGAATGCTGTGGGGAACCTGTCATTGTCTCAATTTACATTCAAAGGACATGTCTCAGGTATACCTAATATGGAATGGAGGCACTGATTAAATAGCTCACACCTTTAGAAGTTTAATGCATTCATTATACAACATAATTTGTACTTTGTAATCATGTACATAAATGTTATCCTTGTAATACCTTTGTCAATTTTGAGCATGTGATTCATGAGCTGGGTTTTTGAAACTTTTTGTTTTGGTTCTACAGCCCAAGCTCAATCAAACTTGTGTGTAAACCTGCTCATGGTAAACAAAAGGAGTTATGTTGCCCTTTGAGCAGATGATCTTCTGAACTAATCCCTCAAGGAAAACCACAAGACTTAACATCATTTTATGCTCCTTGAAGGTGATCCTATGATGGTCAACCATAGTGAATCCTTCATGCAGAAATGGCTTTGCAAAATCATTCCAAAAAAAGTGAGTGTGTGTGTGTGTTTTATGTGTTGGAATAAAAATGGTGAAAATTTCTCTGGGAGTACTGTTCTTTTATGGGTCTGCATGTTTATGTTTTGGAAGTGTGTACAATGTATGGGGGAGGTGGAGGATGGATGGGGTGGGGGTGGGGGTTATTGGTGGGGTGGGGATGGGGGGTGGGTGGGGTAAGCAATGGTGATGTGGTGGAATGGTATAAAGTCCTCTTTTACCAGTCAAAAGTACACACAACCCTGTGTGGCAAGTTTCAGTTTATCTTTTTAATGAAAGCTGAGTCACCACCCTTAAAGTAAAATCTTGAGTGATTGTGAAAGGCAATTAACTGGGTTTGTATACCATGCCTCGAGGAAACTGCTTTTGTACAGAAGTGCAAGTTTGATGGATGGTCAAAGGGGTATTCAACATGTGGTTGAAAAGTACACCAACTGTAGTGCCTGTATCACAATGTTTAGGTTAGAGGACAGGCCTTGATTGAGCTTGCAAACAATGCAGCAACAGCACAAGTTTTACCAACAGCACTGTACCTTGAGAGTGACCCAAGTAAACACTGAACTGAACTATGAAGCTAAACACACATAGCCCACTAAACAGACTACTAAAAGAGAGACAGGAAAACTACCTCTACAGCACTGATCTGCAGTACACTATGTACTGTACAGGATATATATCACATCTACAGCTTCATATTTCATTTGACTAATGATACTTGGCATGGAGTTGGTGCTAGCAACTTTTGCCAGCTGTCAAGATAAATTTGCACATTAATCAAAATAAGTTGCATGTATGTATTGTTCATGTACCAGTTAGAGCATACAGTTGCATTTCATACCTCTATACACTGTACATACTGTACTACAAACAGTGTTGCAGTACAGTACATGTCCATGTGTGATACAAAAGCTGTACAGTGTACAATTAAAATGTCAATACATCTTCTGGGGCTTATTTACATTAAAAAAAAAAAATCCTTTTTGAAAAAAAAAAACTTTCTTTCTTTCACAAGTCTTATACATGTACAGAGGTTGACTGTCAGTGAAAGAGATTTTGGGCAAGACGTGCGCATCTGCCATATCTCAACCAGGCTCTTGAAACATGCGCGGAACACATGAGTCACATGCCAAAATGTCTACAATTGATTTTTTTTGCGTGTGATAATAATGTACAGTATGTACATGTACACTGGCATTTAAACAAATGTTATAAAACTCGCCCTATGGAGTGAGATGTTTGATAAAAAAAAAAAAAAAAAACCTTTGGGGCCATGTTTGGGGATAGTTGCAACTCTGAACTTTGAGTTCTTGACATCATTTATGACATGCCTGAAATTGTTTCTATGAAAACAATGCATGCTTAGTGTCAGAATGGACTTTAACCCTCAAAGACATTTAAATAATGGACTGACCAAACTACATGTAAGTCACAATTCTAAGAACTTTGATCCCTTATTTACCTTCTGGTGTATCATTGTTTACGCAATTCTTGAGGAACAGAAACTCAAACCCGATTTCCTTTGAACTTCTGATTGCACAAGAATTTAATTAATCTCCACCAAAGAGCTGTTCCTTCAAGACAAATACAGCAAATTGAGGTCTTACTTACATTGTACATGCATTTGGATACATGCAAAGTAAAAATGGGAAGTTAAATTCACAAGATCAACAAGGTTGGAGAGGGGAGTTTCCTTAACAACTGGACATTGAGTTATATACTTTATACCTGTAGGTAAGGGAGGTACATGTATACTAGTTATGATTAAGACCCGCAATCATGGCAGAGTCCTTCCGGCATCCCAAAAGGTCTGGATCTCATTTAATGTGGGGATGAGTCCTTCCCATGAGCCAGAAATCCAAGAAAAGAATCAGACCTGTGGTCACTATAGAATGACTCTGCCATGAGTACAGACCCTGTCCCTTATAACCACTTAACAACTATCTATTACATTTTAAGTTGATCTTAATTTCTCTGAAATATGGTCATATTTCTTACCAATGCCAAGATTATGATTCATCACTGCTAATTATGCAAGTTATTCTAAAGTAGGACCTAAAGTTTAACAAACCATTCAGGGACACAGAATTGCTAACTGAAAATTGATAACCTCCCCCAACCCTGTATAATATTGCCTCTGAATACATCTCATAAAGTTTATCATCAGGCATTTTTCACCCATTGTTGGATGGAGCCCTCCTCAATCAGTTTCCATTTGCTTCTATTTGCTGTCATTCTGTTCCATGTTGCTGTGTTTGTTTTGTGTATGATGATATTTCGTCTCTCAACCTTCTCTGTTGTCGTCCCCTTCTTCGCTTGCCTGTTCTTGTTTGCCGTTCTGTGAGTTTCTTGGTCCATCTGCTGTCTTGTGTTCTATATAAGTGTCCAGCCCATCTCCATTTCATCTCTTTAATTTTTACTATAATATCTTTGACCTTTGTTTTCTCCCGTATGTCAGTGTGCTTCACTTTGTCTAGTAATGTTAAATTAAGCATTCTTCTTTCCATAGCTCTATGTGTTGTTCTCAATTAATGTTCCATTTCTTTAGTTGTTGACCAGGTTTCTGCTCCATATGCCAATGTTGTTAAAATGCACTGGTCAAATATCCTTCTCCTCATTGCAAGTGGTATTTTCACATCCGTTAAAAGTTCTCTGTACATATCAAAACATCTTCACCCTCCTTTAATCCTTGTCAATACTTCTTCTCTTGTATTATCCTCCATTTTTCTCTAACTGGTGATGGTTTATTTTTATTTCCTCTGCTGTTTCAATGTTAGTTATGAATTTTGTCTTTCCCATATGCATTTGCAAGCCAACCTTTTTGCTTTCTACGTTCAGACTTAGTGACTGTTCTTTCATATCTTGCACAGAGGTTGTGATCAGTGCCACATCGTCTGCAAATTGTAGGTCAGTTAGTTTTTTTCCATAAAGTTACAAAAACGATTTTTTTTAATCATGAACAAGGCGATATCGATTACACAGGGTTAGTGGTTGCTGGCTTGTTCAACAAACCGTGATCAGCTATACCTCATTGTAATCCCACAAATCTAGACTTAAAGTTTTATCAATTCAAGTTACAAGACAAAATGTTAATAAATACCTCATCTTGAAAAGATCCTCATTTTGAAAGGTTGTCAAGCTTGATATTTTTTTGACATGTCAAAGCTTGTTTTGGTGTTGTTGAAGCTTATTTCACATTACAAACATGATGATAACATCATGCGGCATCTGCTACGAACATAAAATCCACAAATAGTTGTACATGTACATACAGTATATCACATGCATGAGTTTGCGATCTGCTGCCAGGACCCGGCATGCATGTTGACTAATCAGAGACCTTATCTGCCTTGTGACGTATATTGTTTATAGATACATCTGTGGTTTTCTAGTACATGAACCTGATATTCATGACCATTAATCTCAACATCTATATTTCTGTGAAGGTTACAAGCTCTCAAAAATGGGGTATTGCTCAGCATTTCATGTTTGTAATTTATGTACATATGAGGCTGGGTCGTACAACATATTTTTGTTGTTCAGTTCTGTACATGCACAGTACATGTGAACATGTCAGCTGGTATGTACAAAAAAAATTCCATAAACTTTGCATGTCATGCTTCTTTTAAAATATGGACGTGTCCGCATCAGATGCTTACTTCTTCTTCTTCCTTCTCTCTTTCCTCTGTTCTACGGAGATCAGGGCAAGGCCCTGGCATATCAATACTCAATACATGTGTACATGTAGATCTATAGTTCTTTTTTTGCCCTCCGGAAATGTGACATCAGAAGGCATGGAGGGCTGATAGTACTGTTTTAGAGAAGGTCGTTCTTCCAGTAGAAATACACATTCATCATTCATGAACACATTTTTTTTTTAAGGCTACTTATTCATGGCTTCCAAAACGTTAGGTGCCATTCAGAATTAATCATAATTTTTGGAAGAGACTTCCTTTTCTAAAAGCTACCTTAGGTTTATTAATAAAAGCTCCCGCCCACATTCTAATTGTTTGATTCATAACTTTATTTCTGGCGCGACTGTCATAAAGGAAGCCTCAGAAAATATTCATTGTATCATGAAAAGACGTGGGATTCAATAAATCAATGTTGGGAGTCTCTAAGATCCCTACACTAGAGCTGCAGTTCATAATGCAGTACTAAATTCAATGAAGAATCTTCTCAGTATGAAAAATGTCCATTCTCAGCATTACGGTGTTTTGGTAGTGCAACTTTGTACATTGTTGAAACGCAAACGCCAACAGTAAATTGAGTAGGATTTTCCTGATTGAAGGTTTTTGACAGACCTGTTGGAGGAGCCTTCCCAAAAATGGCACAGTTGCACTTTGTTTCTTTTGAGTCTTTTCGTACTATTTCGGGGCAGTGCAGACATGTACAATATCTGCATGTGAGTAGGAAGATATACTTTATTGTTTTTTTGTTGTACCTCTTGCTAAAAACTGAGGACAGAGGTAAAATCAACTGTGCATTTGGAAAGAGAGTTCCATAGGAGAAAAGCTCCTCTTCTCTGGTAAAGAAGCGTTCTTGCAAGGGGCATCATGATCTTCTGGGAGTGGCTTCTGTGTAAGTACAAGCATGTTCATGTACACTCCAGCTCAAAGAAATTGGCAAAGGGAAAGTGAAAGGGGAGAAAGGGAAGGGGCCTCAGTTTTAAACTGCGGTATATTTTGTCCAGTTCAGCATGAAACATGATGCTTTTTAGGCTAAAGCATCGTGTTTCATACTGAACTGGACATAATATAAAGTGGTTTAAAACTGAGGCTCCTTCCCTTTCTTCCCTTTTCCTTTCCCCATGCCAATTCCTTTGAGCTGCAGTGTACATGTTATGTGGAGGCACGAAGGAGTGTGTGTGGGATGTCAATCAGTGATGCAAGACATCAGCACTGTCTTACCCTTGGCATCTGCCCTACATGTACGTTATTGTATTGTATCGTAAGTTGGCCACTTGAGTTGGTTCAGTATGGCTGCTACGCTGCCTTCCAAAGTGGTCAATAATGCTAGTTTATCATTTATACTTGTACAGTGGCCCTATTTCTGGTAGAACACTCTGCTTAACATTTGCACCGTTGAATTAATCAGAACGTGTTATTTCTTGGTCACTTTCCCCATAAGCTGCACTCTCAGACTCTGGCCTTTGCTTTGGCTTTGCCTCTCAGGGTCCCTACCGTATGGTAGGGACTAAAACTAGGGACCCTGGGCAATCCCGTACAATAGACACAACGAACTATTGTCCATAGACTGTGTACAACGGATAAATCGTCTGCGCACAGCGATTCGGAGACCGCTGATTGGACAATCGCGCAGATCACGTCATGACCACGTGGTTGCCTTCGGACTGCGTGTGGAAGTATCGATAGCGATAACGATATCTGGTCACATTGTGTACGCAGGAAATGTTCTTGGTTCGTGATCGGATCGCTCCAGTATCGATCGAAAATTATCGAAACTCTGCAATTTCATGCATATTGACTGACGGTCCTAAAACCCGGAAGCCAATTGACTTTGTACACATTGCGATAGACTCTACAAATTCCAACAAACATGATGCGGGGGTGGCGCTAATTCGTACGATTTTGACGGAAAAGCAAGAAGCAATCGAAATTCGCTTACCTGTGCGGTATCGGTGAGAAAATAGATCCTCTGAGAATACCTTTCAAAATTCATACTATATAAAATATAGGAAAGTGAATTTCTAGGTCGATTTTGGTACGAGGTGATAGAGAATTTCACGCTTGTTTTGGTGGAATACTGTGTGGGGACATAGAAGGCTTGCACTGCGCATGCTTACTATATTTTCATTCATAAATTGGCTCTCGGCAGTGGCTGGATGACGTCATGTAATAAGCAAAAATGGACACGACCGCTAGCGACCACGCTCCGCTATCCGTTGTACACAATTGTTCGTTGTGATAGAGGACCAGGTTTCACCAACCTGTTCGTAAGCTAAAAACGACTTTACGAGCGACTGGTGATCCCTTCTTGTGCTTAATTCGATACCACACTTTGTTGGGACTTAATTTCCAACAATCCTAATAAAATTTGACAAATCATAAGCTTTGTATTGGTGAAACACCCCCAGGCAGTATTGCACATGTATAATTTAATGCACACAATGGGAATACTGCAATACTGTGGTGGAAAGTGACCTAGAAATCACTTTTTTATGAATAAAGCAGCAAAAATTTTGTATAGGGTTATGGTCAGGGTGAGGTTTAGAGGGTTCTTAAAATTCATAAAATTTGTGGGATACCCTGGTCCCCTATTGTATGGGATTGCCGGACCTTGTACACTCAGCCCAGTTGTTATAAACAATTGTTATTGCTGTGCATTTAGACATGAAAAATGATTGCAGGATAGCGAGTATCATTTTTTGTCATTATGCAAATATCACATTTTGATACCATAATTGTAGCTGTGTCAGTGACATTCTGGCAAAGAGCACAATGCACTAGTCTTAACTCTACAACTAACTCAGTTAACAACAGTGTTACAGTGATCACTGACGGCTAACTGTTAAGCTCCCCCAGCCTACGTTGTAGTTCACGTTTTGGTTGGATGTTGAACATGTTGAACGGGCGAGCCCTGGTACAGTATATGGCGGCTCTGCCCGTCGCACAAGCCACTGCACGACCACTGACTGTACACCAATCATCACACACACATCAGCATCATAGTTCATACAGCAATTTATACATTTCACCAAAAAATACAATTAAAATTTAACATGTTTTAGGTCTTACCTTGCTTTTAATTTCTTTGAGCCCTTTTGCCCATCTATTACTTCCATTTAGCATCGGTGTCGATCCATTTTTGGCCATCGTGGCGGCCAAATCCCGCATTTGAAGCGGGAAATCACAATTCCTGACGTAAATCCGATGGCTTCCTATTTTCGTATTGATATATGTGCGCGCGTACGCAGGTGTATCAGCGGACGGACGTGCACGCACGTCGCACGTAATCCTTGCGTGCGGCGCGCGCGGATTCGAGATGATTTATGGCAAATTTTGTATGTACAGTTTTGTACTTTGATAAACCATGGAGCCATGCTCCGTATTTTTACAATCAATCATTTTTAGCATTACCTACTGATTATATTTCAAAATTATGACGGTAACTGTCTAAAAGGTTGACATTTGCATTTGTTAATTTCATACCTTCTATAAAAAATAAATGCTTTCACGAACCGCTCTTAACCAGGGTCTAGGACTTTAATAGAGGCGAGGGGCAGCCGTGTATAAACCTTTGTTTCAACAATAATAATTAGGTCTGAAATATGCAAAAGTGACAGATGCTTTTATTCAATGTACACATTTCTTTCTTAAGAGTAAGCTTGGGACGTTTCCGTTAGTTTGTCATGGAATTTCTAGGGGGAATTTGTGGGCGTATATCATATCACCGCTTCGTTGAAACTGAGTCATCGCCGTAGTAAGCGGGCACGCCCCTCGCCACGCAGGGTATCGATGGTGACATTGGAAACATGCTTTTTCTGTCCTTTTGATGGGATGGTGGTTATTGAATGAAAGCTGACTGGTATCATGGTTTAAAATGATCAGTTTACAATTCCAGTTAAGGCAGATTATGATATTATTAACATTATGTGAAATGATTGATAGATCATTGAGTGAATGGACACCATTCTAGTCCATGATCACACGTGTCTCCACCTGTCACGTCGAAGACACCTTGATGTACCCATATGGCCCTATACGGGATATACCTGCGCACTTCGAGGCCTTTGTGTATATGCCCAATATGGAGGCATATTGCTCTATAATATAGATGATATGTTAATATTCTACATTATGTTATACACTTGTCTTTTGCATCGTAATAATAGATAGGTCTATATAAATAGGAGGAATACATATCACTTTAAAAAAGTGCATCCATGCATCGGTGTGTGTATATGCGTGTGAGTGCGTGTGTGTGTATGTGTGTGTGTGTGTGTGAGTGTGTGTGAGTATGTGCGTGTGTGTGTGTGTGTGTGTGTGTGTGTGTTTGTGTGTGTGTGTGTATGTGCGTAAGTGTGTGTGTGTGTGTGTTTGTGTGTGTGTATGTGCGTGTGTGTGTGTGTGTGTGCTTGTGTGTGTGTGTATGTGCGTGTGTGTGTGTGTGTGTGAGAGAGAGAGAGAGAGAGAGAGAGAGAGAGAATGTGTGTGTATGAATGTAGCGTGGATATGAGTTTGTGTGAGTCCGTCAGCATTGTTCTTGTATATCTGTCTGTCTGTATTATGTGTGTGCGTACACAATGTGTGTCAACTGTTGTGCGTATATGCGTGTATCACGATTGCGTGTGCGTGTGGGGGTGTGTGCCGGCGCGGCTGGGGTGTGGGTGGGGGGTGTGCTTCCAGATCATATGGAGTTTTGGTTTGGGGTGTGCCCCCGCCCCATTAGTCCCCGTGTAGTATGCTTTCCACAGCCCAAAGCACGGGTCACTATCCCCTGAACAGTTTGATAGGAATGCTCACCAAACGGTGCAATGAATTGAGGTCAATACGCCTACTCAAAGGCCATAACGCGTATTTTGTGAGCATGATATTATAGGCCTTTTGTCTGATTTATGAGTTTATTTTGGTTCGATCATGACGAAATCCACCGCCACACAATCACAGCCGCAACGACCGACCATTGACCTCACTTTGACCTCTCAGAGCAAAAACATTGTGTAGGTAACAACTAATTCGTTAATTTTCGTAAACTTGTTTTGATATATTTCAATTGTTTATATCTTGTTTTTTAAGGCCTTATCTGACTTTCCTTCTTTCGTTTTCATTTTTCTTTTCTTAGTCCTTTTGCTCGTCATTATTCTTGTTCATATTTTTGCACTCCGAGCCCCACTTCACCTCTGTTTCTGCCAGTTGTGCTTGCAGCATTTCCATTCGTCACAAATTTGATTAAAAGTTCGAATGAACTTTAAAGAATTGATTTGATCGTTGTAATCGACTCGATATTGACTCTTGCCGACTGAATTAAACTAGGTCTTTAAAACTAGCAAGCGATTATATCTAAAGAGGAAAGGAGGAAAAAGTGGCAAACATAAACAAGACGCAAATGAAAGACTTGACGAAAGGAGATATAGGGATATAAAGAAAGGAGACAGAGGAAGGCAAGGAAAAGCATGTACTAGAAACAGGAAGGAAAGAAAAAAACACAAAAGTGTGTTTTCACCGGTCATGACCGTCGTACAATTTTTCGGACGTAGTATACCTAATGCAAAGTCAAAACCTCATGAGCCCGCGGTTTTCTACTATTCTTTCTTTTGTATGAACGTAGCCCGGCCAATGTTCTGAATGATTTATGTATCCAAACACACTTTCTGTTCTCAACCCAGCCTCTGAACCAGTGATAAACCATGTACACAAATTATCAATAAGCAGTAGGCTAATACTTATCTGGCAGAGAAAGAGTTCAAACGTATCCGTTTGTACATTGTATTTCAGTAAAGAAATAATTTATTCGCCACTCAAAGCAGACCATCACCCCATCGTACCCGAACTGATGTGGACGTCGGGGCGGCTGGAGTTAAGAGGTGGATTGGGTTGGGATTAGGGGTTGATACTGGCGAGGTATGAAACACCCAGATCCTCAAACTTGAAAGGAGAAATAGTTTATATCTCCTTTCAAACAAAAAGAAAGAGTACTTTAGGATCAACATCACTGTTTGGAAATTAAATCTTTATTCAAAATTTTGCAAAACGCTTGTAATATAGAATTTTATGACATTTTGAATTAGTTTTTTTGACATGAAAATACGAAAGAAGTTAAGAAAGAAAGTAAGATGGACTGGAAGGGTATTTTTCGAATTTCAAATATTTTTTTAGAAGTATGAAGTTCTCTTTTTGCATTCTTGTTTAGTTCCGTTTTCCTACACATTTTCTTCGTTAGGGAAAGAGTGATGACACTAACACTATCACCATGACCATCATCATTAACACTTTCAGCGATAGACAAAATGTTGTTCTATGGGATTTGTGTGAATGAATTCATATTCAGCACATGAACGTTAAGATCGCCTCTACCATCAACACTATGGTTCCCACTACATGTACCATCATCACCAAGATTACGACAACCACCATCATCACTCTGTTTACCACTACTACAGTTATCACTATCACCATAAACACTATGATTACCACTCCCATCATCATCACTAAGATTATTACATGTACTACCACCATCATCATCACTAAGATTACTACTACCACCACCATCATCACTAAGATTACTACTACCACCACCATCATCACTAAGATTACTTCTACCACCATCATCATCACTAAGATTATTACTACCACCATCATCATCACTAAGATTACTACTACCACCATCATCATCACAAAGATTACTACTACCACCATCATCATCACTAAGATTACTACTACCACCACCATCATCACTAAGATTACTTCTACCACCATCATCATCACTAAGATTATTACTACCACCATCATCATCACTAAGATTATTACTACCACCATCATCATCACTAAGATTACTACTACCACCACCATCATCACTAAGATTACTTCTACCACCATCATCATCACTAAGATTATTACTACCACCATCATCATCACTAAGATTACTACTACCACCATCATCATCACAAAGATTACTACTACCACCATCATCATCACTAAGATTACTACTACCACCACCATCATCACTAAGATTACTTCTACCACCATCATCATCACTAAGATTATTACATGTACTACCACCATCATCATCACTAAGATTACTACTACCACGACCATCATCACTAAGATTCCTACTACCACAATCATCATCACTAAGATTATTACTACCACCATCATCATCACTAAGATTATTACATGTACTACCACCATCATCATCACTAAGATTACTACTACCACCACCATCATCACTAAGATTACTACTACCACCACCATCATCACTAAGATTCCTACTACCACCATCATCATCACTAAGATTATTACATGTACTACCACCATCATCATCACTAAGATTACTACTACCACCACCATCATCACTAAGATTACTACTACCACCACCATCATCACTAAGATTACTTCTACCACCATCATCATCACTAAGATTATTACTACCACCATCATCATCACTAAGATTACTACTACCACCATCATCATCACAAAGATTACTACTACCACCATCATCATCACTAAGATTACTACTACCACCACCATCATCACTAAGATTACTTCTACCACCATCATCATCACTAAGATTATTACTACCACCATCATCATCACTAAGATTACTACTACCACCACCATCATCACTAAGATTACTTCTACCACCATCATCATCACTAAGATTATTACTACCACCATCATCATCACTAAGATTACTACCACCACCATCATCATCATTAAGATTACTACTACCACCACCATCATCATCACTAAGATTACTACTACCATCACCATCATCACTAAGATTACTACTACCACCATCATCATCACTAAGATTACTACTACCACCATCATCATCACTAAGATTACTACTACCACCACCATCATCACTAAGATTACTTCTACCACCATCATCATCACTAAGATTACTACTACCACGACCATCATCACTAAGATTCCTACTACCACCATCATCATCACTAAGATTATTACTACCACCATAATCATCACTTACCACTACCATCACCATCATCACCACCACATCATCCTTACAACCATAATTATCACTACCACTAATGACTATCATCATACCCACCAACAACCACTAAAATCACTTCTTTTCTTTCATCATATTTTGGAAGTGGGCTTACATGTTTTATTTGTACACATGTATCATGCAAACTTTTGTTATTAACATGAGGCACATTGCTAGATCAATAATAATAGACATCATAACTCATCAAAGATTATTCAGCACATAACTGATAGAGGTGATCATGATACACATACTAATATATACAAAATAAATAATTTCTCTTATAATCTTAGCACAAAATCCACTATCAATACTCCCATTATTTTAGTTTTAAAGAAGTCTGGCTATTATGGGCAAACTTAGGAATTCAATGACAAGATCTACTTTTTCAGTATGGTATCTGTATTGAATATTTCTTACAATAAAACACAATTGAAAGTTGAAATAATCTATTCTGTGACAAATGACTGCACATGAACTAATACACTAATTGCCGCAAACACACTAGATAATAGCCATCAGGAAAGGCCTGGCCTTTAAATGTTAATGTTTATCATAATACTTCTATTAATTATTTGACATATCATAAATAAACAAAAAAAAAACTAGATAATAGCCATGAGGAAAGGCCTGTGCTTCAAATGTTTATGTTTATCATAATACTTCCGGTAATTATTTGGCATATCATAAATATGTAATACTTTACAATCATTGTTAAGCTATGTAACAGTATTTGATTTTTAAAGCCTCATTTGAAGTGGTTAACTGAGTCTAAGATCTAAGCATCAATGAGAGAAACCTAAAACTAGGAAGACACTCCACTGTGAAAGGATGACAAAACCTACGAATTTCATTCCTTAATTCATACTGACATACAAATGCCAGTGAACAACATAATTTTCAGAAATGTTAGTAATGTAAAACATAGTTTTGGGGAAAAAAAAGCCGTTTTTGTAATGTATTCACACCTTTCTCCATAAGTGCATAATATTCACCTGTATCTTGTCATTCAGTTTCACTTGGTGGAATGCACTCTGAATCTACTAGATGTTGCTAGTTAGACAAACCTTAGACAAGCTTTGGGGTTACCAATAGTGACATATTGTTTGAAAGATATCTATAATATTTGCATACATGGTCTATTCCCCTCAATCAGAAATACATACTCTACAAAAAGGCAATGAAGAAAGTGTTGAGAACTTCAATACTTAGGAACAAAGGACATAATGTTGATTCCTGTAAACTATCAATGTTTATTTATCAAAATTGGATAATGTTTGTAATATAAGCTTTATGTAGCTTTTAAATGAAATAATGAAACAAGAGATTAGTGTGTTCTCTGTTAACAACACATATTGCTACATTTCAATCCCTATACAAATATATTGGTGTTTTGGTATCCTCTATCAATAGTGACATGCAAATTAAAATGGTGGTTGATGGTATTTTTTTTACCAATGTTACATGGACATCACAACTTTGTTGGACTAGCCCTCATAGGTTTTGATTTGTTGTAGGTTGAAGGGTAATCTTTAGAGCGAGGTTTGATTGAATATGTAGAGTTAGGTCCAACATGCGCCTGGACGTTTGGCCCATGATCTCACTGTAGCTCCATCTCAGTCATAGACTGGATTACCCTTTGAGTAGCCCTCCATGAACGTCTTCATCTCTTCTTTGGGCACCCGGCATGCCTGCACGGCGGGTACCTCGCCCATGCGGTCTGTCCAGGCCTTGAGTTCGGGGACGAAGTTCAAACCGTTGTCTTGCTTCACCAGGATGCGTTCGAACCAGGGCCACACCATCAAGTCTGTTATGCCAATCTGGGCACCTATACATCCAGCAAGAAAAAATGAAATATGATAATGATAATAACCACTCCTGCAGGACTATGAATACAAGATACTTATATGGGCCTGTCCACAGTAATGGGTATGTGTCTGTTACATTTAATGTAACATTTGCATAAATCTCTTAAATTCCAATTATTTGTTTTGTCTCTGAAATAAACCAGCCAATAATAATAACATATCAAAGAAAATGCATTGATTTGCATTTTACAAGCTTTTGTATGCTTCAGAAAATTTGCCCTGTACAAATTTGCGACAGCACGTTGGTAACGGGACAGACGAGTTTGAAATACACTCGTCTGTCCCGTTACCACTTTGATATAGCAAATACATGTATATACAGGCTTAGTTTAGAAATATATAATAATGAACATTCAGAGCAGAATTTTAGCTGAAGTTATTTTGGAGGAAATTCAACGCTCAATATTCAATATTTTGGTGGTACAAGGTGGTCGTAATTTCAAATGATTTAGTTGTGCCAAAATATCCCTTTACTCTAGACAGACCCATATCTAAGAAATACCATTCTGACATGCATGTGTAGATAACAGGTCTTCATTAAGGAAATTTCAAGTAAACCTATCCCAAATTCCCAGCCATGTAATATCAGTAATTCATGCACCTATCATTGCAGCAAGAAGAAGTGACAATGGTGATGGTAACAATTATGATCCTGACATCACTACCTGCATAATGAGAATACTATAATACATGTGAAGGAGTGGAGTAGTATGGTAGAAGTAGAAATACATGTAGAATTAGGAGGAATAACAAAAAGAAAGCACTATTACTGAATATTTCAACTATCTTTAATAATGCAATAAAGAGTAAATACAGCCTTGATAACTTCCACAGAATAAAAGGAAGTAGGCAAAGCAGAGAAACAGATGGGGGAAAATGGAAATCACTTACACTTCAAAAACAATTAATTACCAATTCTTCAGTAGTATGTAAATTCGAAGTACACAAGAGACGTCCACCCTCCCCAAAAAAGTGCCCCACTGAGTACAAACTTTAGTGTGTGTGTGTGTGTGTGTGTGTGTGTGTGTGTATGTTTGCCTATGTGTACATGCGTACAGAACCAAGATATGTGTTCACAATGTACTATCAATAACATGTGCCCCCTTAAAAGTGTTATGCGCCCCCCCCCCCCCCCCCACTCCCATTGGAGTCCCTTGGACATGTGTGGTCCCAGCACACCAAAGTAAAAACTATTGCATTATTTAACCCTTTCAACTTTGTGGTGGCATGCCATTTGATGCAATGCTGAAAGTACGACTGGAAGCCTGTGCAATGGCAAATGTCCAGAACTCACAATGAAATGAACTTAAAGAACTATTGATGAAATATTGGCTAAAACAGGACGTTTAGAACTCAGATTTCTGGTTGAAACATACAACCTACAATGTCAGAATACTTATTCCAACATTAACTGTCCTACATGGAAAGAAAGGGATACCAACTAGCAGACACATTCTTGAAACCTAACAGAAATAATTTAAAAAAAACATGTCATTGTTGTCATGGAAAGTACAACAGATTTCTGAACAGGAATTTGAGGAAGCAATCCACTTTAATAATTTCCTGATTATTAGCCGCAAAGTGATCTCAATAATACAATGCATACCTGCTGGCTGAGAATCAAAAGCACGACTGGTAGCAATAGAAAGTAACAATCAAGTGAAAGTAAAAATAAAAGATCTTATTTCCCCATACACATTCATATTGCATTAATGCTGCTAAGAATTTAAGAAATATACCCAACTGTTCATTTCAAACCCTGACTACACCCCATAATTCTCCCTATCTCATATATCCAATATCAAGCGATATCACCTCGTGATACCGATATGTGATCGATTGCTCTTGGGATGTATACTTCCGGTAAGAGTTTGATATGTATTGTATTCAATTCACACTATAACGACTCTGTAATTTCGAACCTCGTAAACCTCGTAATACATGTATCAATAAATTGACCTAAATGGAAGGGTTGTTACATGGACGAAGGACTTGAAAAAAAACCACCAATCAATCACGGCGATGTTTTTGCCTACCTCAACATTGATTGTAGACGGGCTAATGAAAGAATGAAAAGACACAAGCAAGATGATGGCTATAGAATGTTTGTGGACCAGAAGTTCATATCCCAAGAATAAAAGGTAAAAAAATTAGAGTGCCACACGCGTTCAGATTCAGAGAGCTATATGCGATAGGGAGAATTCTGAGATACTTGCCTCCAAAGAACGGTGATTTTCTCTCTTTCAAGAGTGCCTCAAAAGAGCAGAGACTCTTGGTGTAATTCTCCTTTATTTGTGCGTCATCTGGATTGAGGCGATGCTTGTACATGCTTCCCATAACCTGTACGCAGGAGAACAAGGAAATAACAGAAGAAACTCTGATTTTGTATCAAGTGATAAAAGAGTGCTTGTGATTCAATAATTTTTTTTTTTACAAATGTGGATCATTTGAGGGCAAATAACTTTCAGTAAAATTTCTAAAATGGATGATACATGACTTTAAGACCATTGGCAATAAGGTTGCTCACGATCATCTTTTGAGGGCTTTCTTGGCTTCCCAGTACAGGATATTTCCTTTAAGCCACATCCCTTTGGTTACTGTAGTTCCATGGCAAATGTTGACATCCTTACTAGACCAGGACTCACGAAGCCCAAACATCACATGAGCAACGGGTATATCATCATCAGCAGAATCATTTTTATCTTCATGATCTCCATCATGAATTATCATCACCACCATCAAAACTGTCATCTCATCAGTCATCAACATCACCAATCACCACAATGTTACATCAATATCATCATAATCATGACCATACAATTAAATAGAGAAATTTGACTGCACGCAGTCGACTGGTATACCTCCACCTTTCTGTTTTTCTGTATTTAGTTAAGTTTGGTCAAATTATCACATAACAAGTGAAATATTAAGATTTGACATTGATATGTGACCTTTGACATCTATGACCCAAAATCTAATCAATGAAATTTTCAGACATACTAAACCATTGCACCAAGTCTAATGAGATTTGGTCAATTACTGAAGTTATTGGGTTACTACGATATTCGGACGGACGGACAGACATCTCTGAAACAAAATGTCATCCAGCCACTTGGTACCCAACTTCTAGGCTGTGACGTGCATGGATATCTTCTCCTCTCTTGCTCCAAGAGCTCAAGGCTTCATCCTTTTCCCTCTTGCTGTCACAGCAAAAGGGTGTAGTCTGAGTTAACAGACACATTTGTGAACAGACTCAATTGTTAGTGAAAGGGTTTTCTGGGGTAATTTCAATTTACAAAGAAATTTTAGGCATACACCCAGTAGTAAGGATAGCGTGCTCCATCCTGTAAATGAATGAAAAAAAAAATTGTCCCTACGGCGGACTACTCATGAATATTAATGAGTCAGATGAAATGAGACTCTTTCGGGTATTTGTTTCCATGTTGTCGTGTCTTGACCCGTGAACTAGAAATAGTTCACGTGGTTAAGTCGCTGCCCGGTAAGCAGTAGACTGCAGGTTCAAATCCCGTCTGGTTCCAAGATTTTTGTCTGACTTGTTTTTCGTTCATTTACAGGATGGAGCACGCTATCCTTACTACTGGGTGTATGCCTAAAATTTCTTTGTAGACTCAGTCGTGTTCATACACTCCACAACCTAGAACATAGGCAGGAGAAGAGGCCAGAAGCACAGGCCAGGGGTTAGGGTATAGTCTGTTGTACCAGACATAGTTGTTAACAGACTCAGTTGTGTCCATGCACTCCAAAACCTAGAACCAGGCGGAGGCATAAAAACTAGCTTTTCTTACCGAGCCAAATTTCTCCAGCACAACCTTGTCCTTGGCCCTCTGGAATGGATCCTTGGCTGTCAGGGGCTTCTCAGGAAAGAGTTCCTCCAGGAGGTCACTGATGACCAGAGACTCTGGGATGACATGCCCCTTGTACTCCAGGACAGGCACTCTCCCTGCAGGATTCCTCTCCAGCAGCCACTCAGGCTTGTCCACAAGGTTACAGTTCACAATCTCATACCTGGAGCGACAGTGATATACTGTAATAAGTAATCACCTTCTTTTATCTGGCAATCTTAAAGGGGAAGTTCACCCTGAAATTATTTTGGTTTCAATAAAAAGAGGCAAATGAAAGAAACATATGAGTGAAGGTTTGACAAAAATCGGTCAAAGGAAAAGAAAGTTATTTGATTTTAAAGTTTTGATTTTGTGACGTCACATGCGAGGTGCTCTCCCATATGTTGTGTACAATACTTTTCGAAAATGTGCATTTTCTCACAAAGATATGCATCCTTTTACTCGTGCATTTGATACATTATCAGAAATACGTTTTTACACACATACCTGTATGAAAAAAAATCATTCCGTTGTCAAAAACAGGGAAAAAAGCAATTTATCGACTTATTTTGTACACAACATATGGGAGAGCACCTCGCACGTGACGTCACAAAATCAAAACTTTAAAATCAAATAACTTTCTTTTCCTTTGACCGATATTCGTCAAACCTTCACTCATATGTTTCCTTCATTTGTCTCTTTTTATTGAAACCAAAATAATTTCATGGTGAACTTCTCCTTTAAAGACAGGGTGTCCCATTTGGAAAATTCATGAAACTTGACAGGAATCAGCAGTATACCCCTATGATATGAAATCTCAGTCATAGCCTCACAAACCTTTTCTGGAAAAGTGAAAAGCTATTGATGTTTAGCATTAATAGTATGTTTTATGCATTGGGGCCCTTGTCTTGGTGATATCAACTACTTAATCATTCTTATAAAGGATAATGAATTCAAATATGAATGGGACCTGTGAAAATAGTTTTGTTTCCCAACGGGAGTAAGCTGACCACTGTTATCATCATCAGCTGTGATCAGGGCATGCAGACTTAAAGTTGATATTCATTGATTTTAAATACGGTTGAATTTGATATCATTGTAAAGTTTATGACTTGATGATCATTATAACGCTAATCCCAAATTTTAAAACAAACCAGGAGCGCAGAAATATCCAAACAAAAACTACTCAAATTCCCTCTCGAAATCTGCCCAATTTACGTCCCGTAAAATAGGCCACTATGCATGACGTAACTGAATGTCCATGATTTCATTTGACAATCGGTCATGTGCAGCTTTCGTGTACGTACCGAACAGCAAATTACGTTTCGCGAACTGAACTATTTTTTAGACTTCAACAATGGATGAGTTGGACCTCGATTTAGATTTTCAAATCGACAATTTTGAAGAAGAACTTGAAGACGAGAGTATTAGCTCTAGTAGTGGACCAGATAGTGAAATCGATGAAGGTGAAGTGGGAGATTTTGATGATGAATCAAACGCTCCACAGGCTCGAGCTGCGAGTACGAATGGTGTTGTTACGGACGCTGTAGGTATTGCTTACCGGCATGAACCAGAACCTGAACTTCAAGAAGATGTCGATCTCGATCTACAAATGGAAAACTACGGGGATGCTAGGCCAAGGGGCAACCAGGATCATGCCAGGCTTGATCCAAACAGCACCGAAAATTGGTATGTAGTTGAAATGATTTAGACTAGAGGGTATTTATTTTTTCCAAAACTTAGTGCGCGAGTTTGCAATAACCGTGGGCCCGATCCGTGCAGTAGCTCAGCGTAGCCGTAGCATGTAGCGCTATCGAGCTAGCTACCGGTCGGCTGGGACGAAACAGAAAAAAGAACAGGACTCGATTGTTCTGTCAACAATCCTGATGAAATTGTATAAGATTAAAACTACGATGCAGACATGTACATGTACATGTACTATGATACCGTTCATGTTGACAAACCAGTTTATATTTCGCGCAATAAGAGACCACAAGTATAGTACACAATGTACATACATGCAAAAGTTGTTGTCAGTCGAAGGTTGCGAGCAGAAATATCGAACGATGAGCAGATGCAGAGTGTTGATGAAAGGAAAATGCGCAATACCCATACATGTGTACCTACGTGTGCGATCGCGAGCATGCATTGTAATCATGGAATGCGAATGCACCAGTAAGGCTATATCATACGATATGCAGTCGCGATATGCATGGGCTATAATGACGTACGCGCGCGTGCATAATCGTACTGCAGTATGTATGACGTTGAACGTCAACAAATCTTTCGAGAAAAATATAAATGGGTCTATAGAGTGTTTGATATCTAGATTATATTATCTCAAGTCTTCTATCAACATTATTTAAGATATCTGTAAGCCTTAATTGAAAGGTCGTTAGATGGCATAACCTCTACAAAACGTACAAGTGCAAGAAAACTAACTTTTCCGAACGACAGCTCGTATTAAATTCAGTAGACTTGACTTCGTATTTCAATGTAAAACCTCCCGATAAAGGTCAGAATATTTTCATTTTTCTTACTTTATTATTGCTGAGATTATTTTTCTTAGATTTGTGCAAGACTTACTCAAATGCTACCAACAAGAAAAATCTAAAAGACAGTGAAATATAGCCTTAAATGGTATCTTTAGTTAGGACGATATACTAGAGCTATACGTATAAAACACGTAATGTAGCGGCTGGAGATGGCTTACGTGCCCATTCACCTTACGTCACAAAAAATTGCTCTTTTCGCGGACGGCAAACGGCAGCGTTCGTAGCATTATGAGATGCATTATAAAAACTGTTTTTATTTCTTTTGTGTTATTTTATAAGCGAAATAATGAATAAATTTGACTTCTACACACTTTCAGCTTTCCATTGATATATGGATCACTATATTTTTGGATTTTCTATGAATATCAACTTTAACCGGTAAACCACTTGATACCAGTTAAAACCAGTAGGCCTTATTGGTACATCTACTATTTGATTCCAATTGAATCCAAAGAACCATACTGGTGGATTATCATGTACCACTTGATACTAGTCGAAACCAGTAGGCATTACTGTTACGTTTACCAGTTAATTTCCAGTTGAGACCCATTATCCCAACTGATATACAGTGTGTCCCAGAAAAAAGGAAACCGAGATTCTGTGTTATTTCTCTAGTTGACTGAAGAAAATAATTGAATATCATACACATCATTAGAAAGCATGGTGTTTCTTCTTTCATTTGACACCTCACATGATAGATAAGAGTCATACGTTGAGGAGCAACAGGTGTTTAAAAAATAATTGTCAAAATCAAGTTGCGTAGGACAAATGGTCAAGATTTGTAAGGAAGCATCAACGTAGTGCAAACAACATTCATTATTCTGTGCAAAACGTTTCTGACATTGAGCACTTATAATTTTGTGAAGTCAGTCATGCGTGGATAATTCATTGTGAATTTGGTACCAAACGGAAGAAGATACTTTACTCTCAATATTGCTGTCATTTTTATAATAATAATATATTTTATGATTACGTTATCGACCTTCAAAGACGGGTTTCCTTTTTTCTGGGACACACTGTAATAATTAGACCAGTTGAGACCTGTTGAAAATACCAGTTGTCAGCTGGCACAAATTTACCATTTGATTCCAGTTAAAAACCAATTAATCCAACTGGTAGATCATGCGGTTGCAGTTACATGTAGGTCAGCTGGCTTCAAAATGGAAATTAAAATGCTGGAATCAAATGGTACCAGTTGATACTAATATTGTAGTTCTCTGATATCTCACTCAATTCCTTTAGCTGCAAGAACCAGAAGGGGGCGCTCTGCAAAGGGACAGTATCTCATGCTGTACATCCGAAGAACATCTGGGTTCACTGGTGGGTTAGCATCTCCTATCAAGACAAGGGAAGAAAAAAAATCCACAATCTTCTAAAAAAATAAACAAATTAAAAAAATAAGAAAGTAATTTTGGCTAGCCAGATATGCATGGTTTCATGAGTGTACCCAGGATTTTTTCAAATTGTAATATTTGTAATTATTCTTGATCATGGTGCATATTTTTGTTCTCATTTTCATTTTGTTTGTATAAGTTTATCCACAGAGACATTAGCAAAACAAAACATAGAGGACTACTCATTATTGCATCATCTTTTTGGAATGCATGCAGAAAGAAACACACTGATAATGCCCCCCCCCCCCCAGACCCCTCCCACTGGTCCGCCTAAAGAAGGGTATATTCCATTCAACTTCAATCAAGTTATAGGCCTACTACATGTATAGGTTAGATGTCCAAGTGATTTGACAATATCCATTATAATTCCAAACATTTCACATTTTCACCATCAGAGGTCATTGAACAACGACAGACTGTTCATTCCACAATATTTCTGCATAGGCCTACTGCCAATGAATAACCTGTCCCACTGGGGACCCACGTCTCATCATGGACCTATCATGGATGGACTGCGCTCGGATTGACTTCCTTTGATCTATGAGGTCCGCCGCCTCATAAAAATCCAAGACATTCAGGTGTTTTAAACAACTGGCTGTATTTCTAATTAGGTAGTGCCTTCCTCTGAATAACAAAAGAAAATCTGTTTTGAGAAGTATGCCAACCGTTCAGCCTTCGCTGGGAGCTCGTTGCTGATCTTTTTACACACACTGTGAATTAGTTTTGGGGTAAGCGAAGGGAAACTTTGAAAAAATTATAGAAAGAATTTGGTCCGTAACTTTTTCGGACACCTCCGCACACGAAATTGAGGTTGTTTCCATGAAAGATGAAACACTCAATAAACGATTTACAAGATATTTTTAAGGAAATATGATTCGGAAATGTGTGATATGGAGGCATTTCTCTGGCATGTTTTCTACAGTATTCTCATTTTATCACAAAAACGAAGCAACAATATAATCTGAAATTCACAGAATCGTATCTTTATAACATGTAATACTACTGCACATGCACTTCAGTTCATGTAGTGGTTCTGAAATCTTCTGCGCATACAGAATATATATTCCTCAAAATGCATCCTACATTTTGTCATGCTTGTTTGGCGGCGGATCTCCCTCGATCAAAGAGCCAAACACGTAAAATATTCCATTGTGACATCAATGCACACGACTGCTGTAGGAATAAATTACACTTCGTGCTGACTCCATTCCTTACACCTCTCTGGTCTCATTAAGGTAAGAGTTCCTTTTTTACCCTCCCCATGAAAAATAAACAAAATATACATATTTGGCGCAAAATTGTATGATACTCTCTCATGCTTAGGGTTAGGGTTAAACATGTCATACAACAAAAGAAACTCTTTCTGCTGACCATTCAACTGCGTAGTAACGCGTGTACTTTTAGTTTTACTTGGTCATTTACTTGGGACTATCATGACTATCAATCGGTAGAATGCATTTTGAAAATAGTTGTTGCTACTCAAACCTCAGAGGCTCAGTCAGATAAGCATTGGGGTTACCATTACTTACGTATTGTTTGAAAGACGTCCATAATATTTGCATACATAACCAAAATGGTCTATTATCAAGGATAGTGTAGAACGATGGCATTTTGATCGGATACTGTGTGCTAATATGCAGCCAAGCATCGGTGCGGGTCAGTTCAGGCACAGTGTACCGCACCGCACCGTTACTCGGGACCGTAACCGTTACTACCGGGGGGGAAATCCCCGTATTGCTTGGCTGCAACTGCACTGGCTGCGGGCCATTAAAATCCCATTAGCAGACAGCAATACAATGCGATATCCTACCCCTTTTCAGATGTTTCCGTGACATGTTGACTTCTTTAGATTGTTGACCTGAACCAGAATGAAGAGATGCTGCTTTACACATAGACCTGCACCCTGTTGAGCCTCCTACACATTGCATGCACCCCACACGACCTAGATGAAAGAACAGACCAGAACAGACTGGTCGTAGTAACATTCACAAGCAATGCCGTTCTTTGACCCAGTTTTCCTAGCATGACTTGCATTCATGGGAGAATAGAACAGCTAGTGCGCATTAAAACAATAAAGTCCTCAAGGAGGTAACAGTACACTATATTCATATTCATGTTTCAGCGATATGAGGGAATCATTTCAGACAAGTAGGCCACTGGTGGTGTATGTCTTGGGTGGGGAGAGGGGGTTAAGGGGTTTACCCCCCCCCCCCCCCCTCCTCATTGGGATCTGAAAAACAGAAAGGGTGTAATTGCCCAATAGAATGCAAACAAAATCCCACCATGAACATATATCTCACGCACTGGTCTGAGAGGGACAGGAAAATATGCACACTGGTACCAGTTGATTCCACCGTTTCAATAAAAGTCAATTAATTGACTCAACCAATTGGTATCTAATGGTCTAACAATAATACCAATTGGGTTATTTTGTTTCAACTGGAATCTGAATTGACAACTGGTACCAGTTCATGACCAGGGTTTCAATTTCAATACGGATACATACACACATGCACAATTTATATACACATTCACACACACATATATATACACACACACACACACGCACACACACAATACACACACACTCACATACGACACACATACATACACACAAACACACACACATACACAGTTATTACACAAATCCTGTAGGAAATGATAGGCATAATATGAGAGGACGTGGTGTACGTGGGTTAAATAAGAGATTGCCTCGGAAGAGGATGGGGGGGGGGGGGGGGGTGTGGAGCTAGATCTAGCCTTTTGACAAGGCATTCATTGTGGGTGTAGGTTGTCCTTCACGCCTTTTATCCTCTGAGCAGCAGTTGTATCCCTTGCGCCTAAAAAGAGTAACTATAATGCCTACACTCCTGGCGCTCTGAAAGATTGGCTGTTCACCCACTACGCCCCTCGCCTGCTCTGTCACTGGGGTTAGCGCGGTTAGTCTCGTTCCAGGCGCTAGTGGGGTATAGCGCTGACGGGTTGGAAATCATTAAGCCCTGAGGCCGTGATCAAAGGCTAAACTTGATGGCAAGGTATGAAACACTTTATAACCCTTGATCCAACTTGAGAAAGTAGCTCCCAGACCCTTGTTTAAAACACACAGAAGTAAATTGGGTATAAATAGATAGTGTTAACATTGATTTGTATCATCAGGTTTGGCTATCCAGGATCAAAATCAAGTTGAAACCATTGAAATCCGATTGGTTCCATTTGGAAAACCAGTTAGAAATCAGTTACCAAACAATTCCAGTTGAATATTCCCAGTTAAAGTGTGGTGAACCTTAGTAATAAATATTTAAAACGTGTCAGAACATTTCATGTTTATTGATTTTTATTGATAAAGAAGATACACATGCAATGATATAGAATTCATATATAATATTTTAACAAAGTCTGTATGAATACTTACATTCAGTTGTGAAAGAATCATATCATTAAAAAACTTTTCGTGAACATTTCACACACATCTGAGATTTCATATGATTAATCTGAATTGCTCATCATATTACTGATAAGAAGACTAGACATTTCATATAGAATCTATCATAGAAGTAGTATGAATACTACATGCAGTTAAGAAGAAATCATATTTTTTTTATAGACAACTCAGGAATTAAATGAGAAGATTGTTGCAATTTGAAGTCTCATTCAATTTCTCTCACAATAAAATGTCAAGTTAAATTTTGTAAAAACAACGACATCCATTAATAGGAACTATGATATATCCTCAGTGTGTAAACTCGTAACATACAAATATTTGTCAAATTATTTCTTGTAATTACATAAGGCTTATAAACTCGCATAATTTCCAAATCAAAAGTTTGAAATGTTTTATAGTACGTACCACTTATTGAGATTATTAAGCCCCGTTTGTGGAAGTTGACTGATGAAAGACATATTTCACCAAAAACCCAACAGAGATCCTAAAGCAATATTTAGTCAATAAAAATAACATATTATTAACAAAGTTCATGTTATACATGTGAAAACTAATTTCAATCAATTCAATGGAATTTGATTCCCAGTTATCATTTGGAATCTATATAACTGCAAAAATAAGGAACTAAACAAAAACACTGTTTAATCCTTCATACAATCACTATAAAAATGGTCTTGTGTTAAAGGACAACATTTAAAAGGGACCCTATGACCCTAGATCCTATTCATAGTGAATAAAATGTTAATGAATGTTAAATCAAATAATGAAACATTCTATTAGGATTACATTTCATGTAACTGTTGATAATATCAGGCAGTCTTCCTGTTCATTTTAACAACACACATTGCAATAGTTGAGCCTGAGTGTGAGTAACAATATCAAGTTGTTCTTATATCTCTGAAGCCTTTGCATGAAGCTTGCAAAGACCAAGTCCCTATAAAAAGGATCTGTTGATGATTTAATATCCTTCACCAAATTTGAAACACAAAATAACATAAGGATGATGATATTCCATGTAAGTAGCACACCTTTTACTTTGGGCAACTCCAGTTGAGTTTAGATGGAGATTTGCAAAAATATAGCACTGAATTGGGCCGCGTTGCATATAGACTTTTCATTTATTGCAGCTAATAACATGCGTAACTACCATGGTAAGAGCCAATGAGCTTTGAGTATTGTTACTGTTGCCACAGTAGTTATAACCAATGGTAGCTCTGATGCAGAGGCTTTCTTTCTACAGTATGAATGAATAGATCCTCTCTCCTTGAGAAACAATATCTGCCGGTGCCGCACAATCACATCACTGATGGTAAGTTACAATTCAGTCAAACCTGTCTATATACCAACACTACTGTGTGTAAAGACCACTGAGCTGTCTAAAGGGACTACTCGACTTGAATCCCTTCTGAGCAGTTAACATGTTCATGCACCTGTCTATAAAGACCATCTGTCCATAAAGGCCACTTTCTTGTCTCCCATATGCCAAGTTCACTTGTGAGCAGATTGATGCTACCACGTGTCACCTGAGCCCCTTTACATAAAACTTTCCATTAATGGTAACTCTGCCATCAATGGTAACTACCATGGTAACACCACTTGGCAGCCAATGAAATTAAAGGTTTTCACAGAAATTGCCATTGGAAGCAAAGTTACCATATTTGGTAAGTTTTATGCAACAGAACCCTGGTGTATGATGCCTGCACTCCCCCATGGTAAAGCAAGATAATGGAATCATATTAGCAATTTTGCGTTGTATTGAATGTCAAAATTACAAAACATAGCCCCTGGTAGAATACTGTGTAACCACTGAAGGGACTACCCTGTGTAAATAATACTAATAAATTAGACTAAACACATGTAGATCTATAAATGCCAGGGCTGGCCACCTCTTTGCCGGAGGTGTCACACCATGAGAATGGCTCAGCTGAACATACATTTAGGGTGATCCTTATAGACAGGTTTGAGTGTATATGTAGAGCTAGGTGCAACATGCGCGTGGAAGTTTGACATTGACCCTTGACCTCATCGTAGCTTCATTTCAGTCATAGACCGCTTGATCCTTGAAGTACCCCTCATAGAACGTCTTCATCTCTTCTTTGGGCACGCGGCATGACTGCACCGCGGGCACCCCACCCATGCGGTCGGCCCAGGCCTTGAGCTCAGGGACGAAGTTCAACGCCTCGTCGTCTGAGGCCAAGATGCGCTGTATCCAGGGCCACACTATCAGGTCTGTCATGTCAAACTGGGCACCTATAGATTCAGCAAAAAGAAAGGACATTGAAAATGATAAAAACTGGTAAAATATTCCAAAAACATTATTCTAACAAGCGAATAGCAGACGGAGGGATGAACAAGCAGATGGACAACTCAGAAATGTAATGCCATCTGGCCAATTTGTGACAGAGGCATAATAATAAGAGAAAGAAGTTAGAAAAAGTGAAATAAATTCTAAGGAAGTGATTCAAATTAATATCTGCGTTTTGATCTATGTTTTGCTGATCTGTTTCTCTTATCATAATATAAAAATATAATACTTAGCTTGACTGAAAATTTGAATAAAAAAGAGCAGTAGTAGAGATGTTTAAATGTTTCAGATATTGCCCCCTCCCCCCCCCCCCAAAAAAAAAAAAGCCAACAACCCTGACTGTAGTTTCTGAGATACTTGCCTCCAAAGAAAGGTGTTTTTCTTTCTTTAAAAAGTGCCTCAAAAGAGCAGAGACTCTTAGTACTGTCCTCCTTGAGTTGTGCGTCATCTGGATTGCGGCCCAGCTTGTAAAAGTTACCAATAACCTGAACAGAAAAACAGGGAGAGGATGTTTCCTTAAGAACACTGGGACTTCATATCAAGTGATAATAATGTGTTTATAGCAAAAGTCTTCATCATCATCATCACCACCACCACCACCACAATCACCATTATCGCCAATTTCATCATTACCACCTCCATCACCATTATATCTATGATCATCATCAATGATTATCATCGACACCATCACCACTATCATCTCATCAGCATCACTGATCATCATGATGCATCAATATTATAATAGTCATGACCATACAATCAACAACTCATTCTTTCAACAAGACAACAAAGCAAGATTTTTTTTTTCTAAATGATTACCGCGCCATATTTCTCCAGCACAACCTTGTCCTTGGCCCTCTGAAATGGATCCTTGGCTGTCAGGGGCTTCTCAGGAAAGAGTTCCTCCAGGAGGTCACTGATGACCACAGACTCTGGGATGACATGCCCCTTGTACTCCAGGACAGGCACTCTCCCCGCAGGATTCCTCTCCAGAAACCACTCCGGCCTGTCATTCAGGTTGCAATTCACAACCTCACACCTTGAGGGAGAATATCGATATAAATAATTATATACCTTCATAATCTTAATAATCCTATACAGCCTTATTGGTTGACAGACATGAAATAGACTGAACTAACCTTGCAAAAGGGCATTATTTGCATAAGCAATAGTTAATAATACTTTATTTGTGTGAATAGCTGTCATTAGTAATTTTATTTGCAGAAATATCAGGCAATTGTAATTCTATTGCACAAATAGCAATCAATATTATATTTTGTTGCAAAGATTTGCATGAGTTAAATCAATTGCAAGATCAATTGTGAGTGAGCTGATCGATCCTCATCATGGTCATTAGCCATGATCAGACCACTGCAAGGGGAAGACCACATCAAGTTATAGTGGCTCTCTTATTCAGAAGTGATCCATTTTATGATAAAAAATGATTTGTTTATCCTATCAATAGAACAATTCTGTGATGCTTTTAGTCCACCTATCATTGGCAATTCTTGATGAAAGGAGATTTATACCATATCAGATGCTCATATTGCAATGATAAGATGTGGACAATTTTCAATTACTGATTCAAAGGAAAAACAAAACAATAAATCTTGTTTTAAATTACACATTTCTCGCAGCAAGCTACAGATGCATGGGCAATTTATACTGATTACATGTGCATGTTTGTGTGGCTATGAACCACTCGGGATGCCATATAGTGAGCTCTCATGTCGTATCGAGGCATGACAAACTCGAGTGTCTTTTTTCCACACTAGTGCATTGTGGGTTTTGTTTGTGACAGTGTACAACCTATACTGGTATCTTACTCAATTCCTTTAGCTGCTAGAACCAGTAGGGGGCGCTCTGCAAAAGGACAGTATCTCATGCTGTAGATCCGAAGAACATCTGGGTTCACGGGTGGGTTGGCATCTCCTATTATTGAAACAAAAAAAAAGAAAGAAAATTCACAATCTTGTATAGGCCTAGCTGAATAAGCACAATCACTAAGCTGATGGGGTATGCAGTCAGAGATATATGGGGGGGGGGGGGGGGGGGGATGGCAAAATGACCCCCACTCTTAATATTTTGGAAAGTTATATCAACACAAAATTTTGCATGGAGATAAAGGAACATCCAAGAATGCGGCTGCATATATTTTTTTAAAGGAAAAAGTTTTTTCTGTGAATTGCAATTTATGCAAATAAAAATCATACTTTACAAAGTTATTCATATTTCAATAAAAAAAAAATGATGGCATGAAGGTCAAACTTGTTTGAATATGTCAAGAAGCATTACCAGTACGGCAGTAGGCCTATATAATCAGCAATATATCATATTGACAATATGCCAACAAAAACATAATCATAAAGTTGTGACTTGTTGGAGGGTACGATTTTTCAAAATTAAGTTGCAATGTTAACTATTCTGGTAACAGGTGCAATAATGAGAGCTGATCGGTTGTTGCCATGGTAGTACCATTGTAGGTTTAAGTTCCAAAACGTCATAAAGGAAAACCTAGTACTATAATGCAACATTGCCCAGTATAAAGTCGCGGCGTGTAAGGCATAGCAATAGCATGCACGATTAGCTCGCTGCCCGCGGGCCGGGGGAAAACCAGGGCAGTGGGGAAAACCGGCATCGCCGGTACAGGGCTGCGTAGATTATACGCTATACGTAGTCTGGGGTCTATCGTAAATAGAAGTGCGGGCCATTCAAATATCCTACCTTTTTTCAGATGTTTCCGTGACATGGTGACTCCTTTTGACATTTCACATGAACCAGAATTAAGAGATACTGTAGACGTGTACCCTGTTGAGCCTCCGACAGATCGCACGCATCCCACACGACCGACATAGAATAGCTGAATTATTCGTCGTAACGTCGGTGCGCCGTGCATTGTTCCAGGGTCCCATGTTATATAATGCCGCTCTGCCTTTATTTGCCCTGGGATTAAGCAATGCAAGCCATGATACATACTTTTGTACATTGTACATACCTACACGTGTTGTATGACAATGTCATTGAAATATATGGAGAAAGAAAAACACGTCCAAAATGGAAGGATGAGCCCCACCAGGGGCGTAGACAACGGGGGGGGGGGGGGGGGGGAGGGGGGGTCGATGGCATGTATAATCATCCCCCCAGGTTTGGGGGAATGATATTTGCTCACTTAATGAGTCATAATGATGATAACAATAGTAAAAATAATATTGATAACAAGTATAATGTTAATAATGATAATTATGATGATGATGATGATGATATTAATCCTCATCATTATTGTAATCGTGTTTATTGGTATTAGCCGCATTCACACGGTGAAAGCCAAGTCAGACGGTAAAAAAGAATAAAGAAATGCCAAAATGTACTGTTAAAACGGCATAAACAATTACCCTTGTGACTTTTGAAAAATCTACATTTTTGCCTTTAAAATTTGCCCACTCATGCATGACTAATTGGATTAATGTAATTTTCACACAGAGGTTAGTCGATAAGTTAAGGAACAATCCTGCAAACTATTTTGTCCAAAACCTCTTTGATAAAAAGTTATGCTATTTTGCTTAGGGGGGGGGGGGGGGGGAGACTTTTTTGTTGTATTTAGAAAACAAAAACACGCGGTGAGTCCGTTAAGCAGGGGGCCTTGTCTTCCTTAACTTTTTTAAGGGAAAAATATATGTGAGTGTGTCCCTTACATAATTCACAGCGTGAATTGATTTTCGGATTCTAGGATGGCTCATAATAAGAAGTTGAAAACATCAAATATCACTTCTTTTTCAAGTATAATGAGAAAGAAGAGCATGATGGCGAACAGCCGTCTACATCAAAATCGGATAATGTCGTGTGTGTGTGTGTGTGCGTGCGTGTGTGTGTGTGTATGTGTGTGTGTGTGTGTGTGTGTGTGTGTGTGTGTGTGTGTGTGTGTGTGTGGTGTGTGTGTGTGCACGCTTGTGTTGTTATTTTACCTCATTAAGTATGCATCAGATTGCACGATTTCAAGTTCAAAATTGCAAAAGCTCCCTACTGTGGGACGGGGACGCCCCCTCCCACCCCCCCCCCCCGACACGATGCATGGAGTTAGATTTGACTAGGCCTAAGCTAAGCTAAACACACACACACCACACCACACCACACCATACCCTTACCCCCAGTTTTAAAGATTTTTATCAATAAGCAATTTACTCCGTGATTTACGCATAATCATCGGATTGGGGAAATGAAATAGAACGGCATGGTTACTGGCATGGTTACGATTACATGTATTTCAATCGCTTGTGGTAGGGTCCATGATTAAACAATACTCCTGAATTACTCTGAACCAAGGAGGATGGGGCAGAATAAACGATTTGTGATGTATATCTTATTACATGACACGTAATTTAATTTCCAAATATAAAATTTGTTTCTTGTAAATGACAGTAGGTGAATGTATTCATGAATATTCATGAAGTCAACTTGAAATATTACTCCCTGTTTTAAACTGGCTCCAGTTTGATTTCCAGTTGGATTCAGGTGGATTTCCAATTAGGACCAGCTCGAAAAAAATGAGCGTATTCAACTAGAAATATTTGGCAGCTGGTTCCAGAAACTAGTTGAAGCCAATTGACACTCCAATTTGTTAGAAATGTGTATTCCACTACGAGGTCATTTTTGTAGTTTAAATGGGACTTTGTTATTGTAAAAC